>VDFB02033826.1:0-32119 GCA_007258455.2 Sequoia sempervirens | reverse complement strand
ATATATTATATATATATAAATATATTAGAGTAACAATTTAATATATATATATATATATATATATAAATTGTCAGGCAATAATAATATAATATTATTAATATCCAGATATATCATTGGTTGTGGGTATATATACATGTATATACGTTTGTATATTTTCCTCTATGCGCACATATTTGTATGTATACCATATCAATGCATTCATATGAGTATATCCATTTACTATCAAACGTTTGTATCAATATGAATATACATATAGATACATGCATATACTATATACATGTATATATGCCCACCTCCTAACCAATTATGTTACCATCACAATGATCGTAATAACATGAACATATACATATATAAACACCACTTATACATGCATACAGAAGTAGACAAAACTCCTAATGCCAACATACAAGCCTATGGGTGACTTACCTATAACTTCAAAGAAACTAACTTAGCTTACTCAGTCTAAGGGACGTGTGTGTATGCTTAGATGGTTCACATTACTGTTTACCCGACCAAGCTCCTCTCCCAAGTGATATTTCTCCTCTACCTGGAGGAATGGTCCACATACCTGCACACAATGACATGACAACGAGAGTCATATGTTCACAACAAAGCAGTTTACATGAAACATCTCAAAAGTTAGAATAAACATTATTCAACAACTTGCATGCAAAATTCATCTAGGATTACATCAATAGAAGTAACAATCAAATGAGACAATCATTAAATGGAACACATTCATATTGATAACAAGGACAACATGTTTTATTCATCTCAATGATTCAATCATTACAATCATTTTCCCTATACAATAGTAGCTATACAATCAGGGTGTATCAGGGGAGAGGCATAAATTAGTAGACATGCATTTGTGCCATCTATTCAAGAGTATTGCAATTTTTCAAATGTTGCTAGCAAGGGAGAGGGTTATGATAGAGCCACTTCTATTATCAATGATAAAATACATTAGTAGGGTTGTTAAATTTGTAACAATGTGAATATGTTGGTGATTTATTATTCTCTTTGTTTATGCCCATGCAACCTAATTTTAGGTGGCACAATCTTCATATTTCAAAGGAGTGTTGAAAAAAACATGATTGGACCCTCCTATGCACCCCCACAAGAATATGGATTGTGTACTTTCCTTTTCATCAAGTAGTATTCAAAAGTGAATGTTGTTATCTGCATTTTTTATCTTATGAGATTTAATCTTTTCGCGTCAAATCAATAAGTTTCATTGTGTATTGTATCCCTTTGTCAAAACTCATTTGAGTTAGTAATTCTTGATTACAATGGTTCTTAGTTTTCCCATGTCAAATTTCTCATCAAGTTGAAGTTGTCAATTCACACTTGTAGCTGTGAAATGTTGATGTTTCACATTGTACACACAACTTGACCTGAATTGACCGAAATGATTAACTTAGAAGATTCATTTGAAATGGAAGATTATTATTTTTTGTAGGAATTTTGGTGACTTCATTGAGCACACTATGGCAAATTTTTAGGTCGTAGTATGTTTCCATTTGAGAGATTTTAATTTTTCAAAATTTTGTTAGGCAATTTATGAAAACAATCAAAACAAAAGTGTTTGAATGGCGAGAGAAAAAAAAGGATTAAGAGGGAAGTTCATAAATTTAGTATGTAATGTGACTAAATTTCAAACGAAAAATACTCTTCTAGTCGGTAATTGTGAAATTTATCCTCTTCCACGATTACTCAACATCCTGTATCAAATTGTTGTCTGAGAGTTTTATTGGTTAAAGAACCAATATCAACATGACAAGCTTTCATAACCCCTTGTAAATATGAAGATGAAAATACAACAAAATATAAGAATTCATCAAAGAATTGGCGAGATTAGAAAATCTCGTTGACTCTTGACAAGGTTCTCAAAATTAGAAAACCTCGTTGACTCTCGACAAGGTTCTCAAAATTAGAAAACCTCGTTGCCTCTCGACTTGAGGTTCTCAAAATTAGAAAACCTCGTTGACACTCAACAAGGTTCACAAAATTTTGTCCGAGTCTAACACATCTCTCACAATTGCTCATATTCCAAAGAAAGGTCTTGAGGGTGTGACACTTCCATGTAGTTTCATAATTAATATTGGGCCGAAACAAGTTTTGAAAACTCTCTTTTCTACTGATAACAAAAAAGGATGAAATCAGTTGTTTGTTTGCCTTAACCTCATGTGGCTGCTTAAGTGCATTTTCTGCTTATATTTAAGCAGTTGGAGTGTTCCCATTCAAATTTAAAATTGTAAAAAAACGATAATTTAGAATCTTTCCTATTTTGATGAAACAAACTGTGAAAAAAAATGAGGTGCTGGAAATAAGCAGCGGCTTGCATATTGAAATGGAATCATTGGAAATGCCTTGGAAGTCTTCGAGCACCCGCATCAAGCTAGTGATTACAGGATATATGCAAGATGTTTTTGTTGAAATGGCCATAGAAAATTTTAAACAAATGTGAAAGGCAAGTATAAATTCGAATTCCACAGTCCTGGTGACCTGTAATAGGGTATGTGGATCCATTAAAACACAACGGAGGAGGAAAATTTATCAGATATGGTGGTTGCGAGCATGTATGCGAAATGGGGAAGCATAGGCGAGGCATATGAACCGTTTGAAATAATCATAGAGATGTTTTCTCATGAAATGTAATGATCATAGGATATGTACAAGATGATTTGTCAAAAGGCTTTAGAATTTTTCAAACAAATGCAGTCAGTAGGTGTAAAGCCGAATTCAACAATCTTCGTTAGCATCCTCCCAACCTGTGCGAAATTGGAGCTACGACCATCCTTCAAAGAATAACAGAAGAGGGATTTTTGTCAATGTAACCACTGGTTTGAATGATTATGAGAATCATCATCGAGCCAACTGCTTCCATTACCTCTGGGCTCCATAAGAAAGTAGCAGCATAGGAAGAAAATTGCGTTTTTTGAATTGATGTTAATTGAAGAGGATCTCTTCGAGGTAAAAAGCCACTGTAGGAGATACCCACTCATTTGGGATGCAACATTTTGGACAACCACATAATAAGGGTGGGAGGTTCCAAGGAGGGGGCTTTTAAAGTTCATGGTTCCATAAGTTTAATAATACAATTTAACTTAAAAGTTTAAGTTCCAAAATTTAAGAAATGAATTGCAATATTGTGAAAAAGAATTAATAAATATAGTTTTTCCTTCTTTTTCTTTCTTTCTTCTTTCTCCTGCTTTCTAGTGAGAATCTAAAACTTCAGATGATTGACAAGTGGTAGAAAAATTCTTAAGTTGTAGGGACAATTTTTAGGCCCACCCCAATTTCACCTGCTAAAATCTATAGTCCTAAAAGATAAGGGCTGCTACTTTTCAACAAAAGAATCCAATTAATCTTGTAGCATTTTTGTTTTTATTTTATAAGACCTCCTACTCCATGAAAATAGATCTTGAACAGTCCATGAGACCTTACCCTAAACCATTTTTCTTAAGAATTTAGGAGGAAGTACAAGAAATATATTAGTGGCAATGCAAGAGTCCTTAAGAGACTAAGAATTGCCCATGAGTGAGCAATGGGGACCCTCTCATCTACTACTCAAACAGTTGTGAGATTGGTTCTTTGTATGAAATTGATTTATGCTCTATGATTACTAAAACTAGATTTGAAAAATTAAACATGGATCTCCTTAGGAAATTCATGGAGCTAGTTGAGAAATGCTTGCAAGATGCAAAGATGGATAAGAGTTTGGTTCATGATGTTGTTCTTGTTGGAGAGTCAATTAGAACTCCAAGGTACAATCCTTATTGCAAGACTTATTCAATGGTAAAGAGCTCTACAAGAGAATAAATCTTGATGAAGCCATTGCCTATGGAGTTATGATCTGCTACCATTTTGAGTGGAGAAGGAAATGAGAAAGTACAAGATCTCTTGCTTCTTGATGTTGCTCTTTTGTCCCTTTGTCTTGCAATTTCTACTAATCTAGAATATGGTGAGAGTGGCATGAAGGCCATAAACACATTGAGAATTGCTAAGACATTTCATATTCCACTTGTTGTTGTTGGCTACTTCCCTCAAGATAGCGAATATGGTGAACCAACACATGTTATATTAGATTAGCAAGCGAAAACATTGCCACCAAGTTTGAACTTCCTTTCTATTACTAGTGAACTTTTCTGAAACACATTGAGAATCGCTAAGACATTTCATATTCCACTTGTTGTTGTTGGCTACTATCTACTTCCCTCAAGATAGTGAATATGGTGAACCCACACTTGTTATATTAGATGAACAAGTGTAAACATTGCCACCAAGTTTGAACTTCCTTTCTATTACTAGTGAACATTTTTGGAGAATTTTTGATAGCCACTTATGGCTATATTGGAAGTCATGAAGGTAATACTGATTACAATTGTTATTTGAAGGAGAGTGGAGAAGATTTAAGGCATGGGTGGATGCTTATGTCTATTTTTCCATAGGAGTGCATATAGTCCAATTTGAAGGCCAAAAAAAGTGTTAGTACTCTTAAATGCAAACTTGGTGGAATTGGGATCATAGATCCATTTCTAAGCTTGCCAAATTTTGGAACTTGAATTCCACTCACCTATAGCTACACATCAATTATGAACTGAAATAGTGATTAATACAACATGGTTTCAAGTTTTAGATCTTCCTTAGTCAAGAATGTTTGTAACTCAACATGATACCTTACAACCATACACCTATCAAAATTTACCAAAGATCTAGTATTTTATTATGCTTTTTTTTTATCTTAAATATTTGTAACTGAAGTTATTTGAAGGTGTACACCTGAGAGTTATTTGATTTTCTATTTTACAGATCTTTATAAACTCCCTAGATAGAAAAGAATGAGATGAAAATTGGAAAGTTATAAATATTTGGAAATGTTGGAAATAGGATGCCATTTAATTGCAATCCTAAACATTATTTATTTCATGTATCTCCTAAGTCCTTGGAAAGTGTTACTCAACACTAGGATTAGAAAGAGATTAATATTTGATGAAATAATCATGTTAATTGACATTTGTAATTAATTCTAAATGTTAGGAGCATGCGAGGGTGTCCAATATGAGTTCCTAAATAATAGGGGCATATGGTGCACCCACATGGTAGGTGACACTCACCTTGAGTTCAGTTAACTATTCAGAGTAAGAGATAACACTTCTGAATGCATGTAAAGATCCTAGGAGTTAGGGTTTGATGTTTGCATGCATGAAGTTCAGTTCAATTCAGTTTAGAATCTATTTAGTTCAGTTATCTTCAGTTAGTTTTAGTTGAATGCTAGTTGACTTCAGTTAACTTGGAATGCATGAATAATGACTTGAGTTGCATGACAGATAATAGGGACTACCTTCAATTAATAGGGGATGACCATTCTTGTATGAATGGTGTTGAGAAATGTTTCAGTTAACAAGAAATTACTTGAACCCAACTTGGGTACCCAAGTTGGCTTCTTGAAATTAACTCCTTTGCATGGTAAGATATTTCAGAAGGCTAAGTTAAGTGGGACCACTCTTGGTCGCCTACTTTGAGGATGAAGCCTTGAAGATATTTACAGAATAAAGGTTGAGTTGGCACTTCAATTTGGGACACCCAAATCCATGAAGATGAGGATTTGGCATTGTTCTTCACCGTTAAACTCTACTTGGAAGAGATAGGCGTACCTTTTAGGGATATGGCTTGAGCATTGTAATTGTAACTCAATTGGAGTTTACAAAGTTGATCAAAGCCTATTTATCTCTATTTATCTCAGGAAAGTTGAAGAGAGTTATTATCAGTAATAATGCAGGTTGTGAAGAAGATTTGGTGAAGGCAAAAGAAGCATTCTCAAGCAAGAATTGGAGTTATTGTAATCTACTTCAGAGATTAAATAATACATTGATTCTTGGTGGAGTTTTTTCCCGAAAGGGTTTCTCCACAGTATATGCTTGTGTAATCTTTCTAATATCTTGTCTAATTCTTCTACAACTTCTATCTTCATTCTACAAATGATAAAATGAATTCATTAAAAAAATCACCCACAAAGAATCTGTAACAAAGGAAAAGCATATTTAGATCAGAAATCTTAAAGTTTTACAAAGTATTAAGCTACATAAACACCTCAATTTTCAACAGGAAAGACAACATAATGGAGGATTTTTTGGCTTAGTTCTTGATAGTTATGGGGAAAAGAGATTGGGTTTTTCACCTTGTTTGTGAACTCCTTAGTTAGGAGAAATAAAAAAAGAATGAAATGGTTGGCCTATAGATAGAATATACTTTCTTTATGTTCCTAATTGCTTGGATGTTCATTTTGTAACCATTTCTCTGAATATTCTGTCATGTGATGAACTACAATTGTTTCCTCTTTCATACATATGTTATCTTTATGCATTTGGGATGAAATGGTAGGTCATTTCTTGTTTTGTGAATCGTGAAATCCTTTGTGAATGTATCTTCCTACTATTAGATTGCATTCCAATTCTTAAACTCTAGTTGCATGCTTTTCTATTTAATAATATTTTCCTGTGGAATGAATCTTTGTGTTCATTCTTTTTTCTTTGTAGTTATTTTTTTTGTTTCCTTTAGTTTAAACGTCTTTCCTACTTTTTGGTTGGAAGCATACCATTAAAATCCCAAATCTTATCATATGAGGGAGGTTCCCCTCCAAAACGTAGAGGAAAATCACTATTCCACTAGTGATCTCTCCATCTGTTGGAGCATTTTTTGTTGCCTTCTAGGAAATTTAAGGTCATTTTCAAGAGAAAACTGGAGCGAAAAATCTGTTTACCAACAAACATAAAGATGGTATGTGACTAACATGGATTCAAATAGATTGTTCCATTGTCATGGATGGTTGGATTGAAATTTGACATTGACCACTAATTAATATTGTTGTTATAGGTCCTATTGGTTTATAACTTTTTAGAGTTTTTGATTGTTATGAGAAACATGTGTTGTTTAAACATTTGTCCTTTTGAAAGAGGTCATGAAGGAGGTTGGGTTTTCTAGTGTCATGGAAGTTGTAATAGTTTCAACTCATGTTTGCAAGTTAGTTGGTTTACTATTTTTTGGACTCCATGTTGTGTACATGCTTTGTAAGACATTAGAAAAAATAGATAAGGTAAAGATAATGGTGACCAAATTTTGAGACATATAAGTGTTTGTATGTAATCACCATACATCACTTAAATTATTTTCATCTTTTTAAAAGAAAGAATACTTCAAGCAAGCTGAAATTATATATACTAGCTATTTTATTTTGTTTGAGAGAATGTTGGTGTAGGAAGCTTTACAACTCATGGCGGTTTGTGGAGAGTGGAAGAATTGATCTAAAGAAATTGGAAGAAGGGAAGGTGAGACAAAGGATGTTTGATGATGCTTTATGCTCCACTATTAAGTAAGATTTTTTTTTATTAATATGTTTGTTTTTAATTTTAGCATTTTATGTTATTTTTTATTTTTGAAAGAAATAACTATTTTATTTTTTAATTTTTTTATATTTTAATTTTTAATTTTTAATTTTTAAATGTTGTTTGCAAATATATTTGCTCTATCATATCACTTGTTATGGGGGTAATCAAGTATCAATGCATTCTCTTACACTTTGAGATATTTATGAGACTCTTGACAATATACAGGATCAACTAAATCAAACAATTTGTAGCAAGGATCCTAAATTACAATTCTATGATGAGTATATCAAGTGTATTGTGATGAAAAGGTGGAATACAATGAACACCCCTCTTTATATGATTGCATATATTCTTAATCCCAAATGGTATGCATTTAACCTTGGTAGAGTTCATCCTTTTGATGATGATGAGGTAAATGAGGGGTTTATGACTTGGCCCTTGGAAAGATAAATAGTGTTGAGAATGGAACTAGACTTCAAAATTAGTGGATTTAATTTGTTAATCTTCATAGTCTTATATTTAACAAACCAAAGGCTAAGGTGGATAGAGTCACTTTTGCACTTAAGACAACCCTATTGAATGGTGGACATGGCATTTGAAAGATACTTAAGAGTTGAGGCAATTTGCAATTTGTTTGCATTCAAAAGTTACTAATTTCTTTTCTAATGAAAGACATTCTAGCCCACCTATAGTTTCATCCATTTGATCAAGAGAAATATGCTTACCTCTAAACAAGCGAGAAACTAGTATATAAGATGATTGAGATTTACATAACATTTTTAGTATTTATAATCTAAGATGAAACATGATTATATTTAATACTATATTTTTATAATACTATATCTATCAAAAACAATGAAATAAAAAATAATAATTTTAATATTTTATTGATGTTATACTAATGTTTATTTTCATTTTGAATGATAAATAATATGAATGTCTAAATTTAAAATTTGATATCATGTATAGTTAAATCTATAAAAAATTGACTCTCTATATATGACTCCAGGTGAATTTGTAAAAAATGACTCTATATACGACTCCAGCTGTAGCAAATTCAGTAAGTGTTGCTAGTGGGATTTCAAAATTGTACCCTACCCTCTTGTAATCATACTCACAATTATCTATATATACACTAGTAGTTCCAAATAATGCTCCCCTGAATTGCCCTCATTCCCAAACAGTCTGGATCATAGAAAGATTTTGATCAGTTTTAATAAAAAATTGATAAATCGTCATTGATATCCATTGCTTTGTTTGGAATGTAGATTATAACACAAGCAGTACTTCAGTAGGATTAATCTCAGGTTTTATAAGTTAAATGGTTAGGACACAATTGAGGTGTATTTCTTTTTAGAAAATATTGAAGCTTAGTTTGCACAATATAAGTGTTTGTTGATGTACAAAATCATTAAAGATGCTACTTAGAAATTTTAAAATGTCACTAACAACATCTATAGTAATTTCTTAGTATGATAAAAGACCTTTTAAGTTAATCTTAAATCTTATAAAATTAATGTGTACAGAAAAGGGTATTTTATACATGCATGCCAAGAAAAAAAGCATCTCTCTATTAAGGGAATTATAAAGCTTATGGTCATTAATTACAAATAGAAGTAGGGGAATAATGAATTAAGTCTTAATTGAGGAAACCATTTACAATCATTTGCTTGTCAAACACTTAATCAAGTTTAGATCAATCTAGTTATCTAGCAAGAGCTGATTAGTTGGTATGAGTTTTTCACTAGATTAAGATAAGATTGCTTCTAGATTCAATTGCATAAACTCCAAGAAGCCATCACCATTAGAAACCATACCACCAACCTCAATTGTGGCAAAGGATGGCATATAATCCTAGCTTGACAACCCCTTCTTAACTCCCTTCATTCAAACCCCCCACCCTAGAACTCTTTTCCCCCCTCTTTCCCTTCCACCTCTCCCACACCTCCCCCTTCCTTCTCCTCCTTTCCATTCTCCTTTCCTTGAGTGCCCTCCAAATCTTCACTTTTAAGTTTTGTGCTTTTCTCTCTTTCTGTGTATTCTTGTGTTTGTTTTTAGTTTTTTACCTTTTTGTGTGTGTTTGTTATATTCTTGTGTTTTCATTGTTTCCTCTTCTTTCTTTTTAAATTATTGTTTTCTTATATTTGCTCTTTTGTTCCTTCTTACTCATTTATTTATTGATTGAGCTTGTTTTTTGTTGTATTTGTGTGTGTGTGTGTGTGTGTGTACATATACATACATACATATATGTTTATGTATATACATATCTTTCCTTTTATTTTTATTTTTTTAGTTCGATTTCTTTGCATTATTTTTTTCAATATATTTTGTTAGTTTGGTGTGTTAGTAATATTTTATGCATGCTTGATATAGTTTGCTTGTTTAATTCATAATTTCCTTTGTTATCAAGTATTTTGTTACAGATTTTATTTGGTTTACATAGGCGTATCTTATATGTTTTTCATATGTGCTTTATTTTTTCTTTAATTTTCATTTGTGTACCCTTTTTCTTTTTCTCTCACTTTTATTTATATTTTTTCTTCTCTTTTTAAGTTGGTTGCCTCTCTCTTTTATAATTTCTTTTTATTATTTTCTCTATTTAATTCCAATTTGGGGCACCCTTGATCACTCTTAGTCCACCACACCTATTTTTTTTGAATTTTAAATTGTTTTACCATTCCTCTCCCTCACCTCTTTTCCCCTTTTAAGGCCATATTTGTACTCCAATTTCTTCACTTTCCTCTTTCTGATGATGGATCACTAAGTGTGATCCGAAACTTTGATCTAAAAATATACACAATTGAAACCAAAAGCTTGCTCTATTTGCATTAAGTTTTCAATCCATGGTCAGAATCAATCTCCCCTTTTAACTGCATTAGTTTTTCAATCCATGTTTAGAATCACTCTCCCCTTTCAATAGCATTAGTTTTTCAATCCATGTTTAGAATCACTCTCCCCTTTCTGATAATAGATCATTGCCCAAATGTTGATGAAAAAACTAATACAATTAAATCCAAAAACAATCCTATCTAAGAACTCAATAATTCCTTTACCAGATAAAACCAACTCTATAAGTTACCAGTGTTAGGAAAAGCCATGTTGGGAAAAAACTAAATGTGGACAGACTTGAGTTTTATGATAAGGCATCTGAGACTCTTAATAAGATTCCAAAACCCCATTGTTTTAGTCTTAGACCATATAGGTCAACAGTATTACATGTCCAAAGAAAACCATGGCCAACTGCCCTATTGTGTAGAAATAAAATGTTTTACTGGAGGCTTCACTAATAAAAAAAATAGAAAATTGAAATTAGTTCTTTCAATTTCTTTCTCCCAGTTCTGCCCTAACCACTCTGCCACTACAATTTCTTCCATTGAGTCCTCTGCATTTCCTTTTGAGAAATCCACATCCTTAGAATCCACTTAAATAAACCCTCATTCGGGTTTACCCAATCAAACATGAAAATCCTACGAAATAGAAGCGCAGATCCTTCTCATTCCAGCATTTCCCACTCCATTCGGTTCAAGCACCGCCTAAATCATTCTCAGGGTTGCATCTGAATCCACTTGAAGACATTCCAAACCCTCAGATACCAGACTGGACCTCAAGGCAAGTCCTGCAGCTCACAAACCCTTTTGGAAATTAGCCATGGCCATCTTCCTCTTAAACGACCTGAACAGACAAAGGAAAAAACTCATATGATGTGGCAACGCTGACAAGACCAACCAATATTAGAAATCTTGGCATGCTCCCAACTTCCACGGGTAGAATTGGGGCCTTAAACAACTCCAAGGACAATCATTTCACCCACTTCCCATAATTGTATCTGCCTCCGTTCGCCATTCCCACCTGCATTCAGACCTTAAATTTGATGGCCGTATGACCGTATTTAGAGATTTTTGCCGTAAAATACAATCAAAATTTTAAGAAGATTGTATCAGATGAAAGGAGAGATTTTGGATAGACTGTCAAAATTTATATAGAATTATAATGATATATATATTTGATTTATATATAATTTTACTTACACTAAGGTATATCATAATGTTTTAAGGCACTTTGAATAGATGGCCGTCATTAAAAAAATTGTTGACAGGCAAGGTCAACCGTCAAATTTAAGCCATGCCTGCACTAACATCTATTTAATATATACAATTAATTAATTATATATTTTTAAAAAACAAATCTCAGAGCAAGGACATTTGCCCAGATTAGCAAGCATAAGCTCCTGCTCAAATTCCACTCAGCTGAAAAAAAACTGGTCAATTCTATCATTATCTTTGATATTGTGGACATTAAAATTCTTCTATTCTATTATATTTTAGTCTAGTCTTCAAAACTTCAGTTTTTGCATTCCTTGTATTACTAGTAAGTGAGTGGTCAATTCTATCATTATCTTTGATCTCTTGGACATTAAAATTCTTCTATTCTATTATATTTTAGTCTAGCCTTCAAGACTTTTTTGCATTCCTTGTATCATAGTGACTGACCAATCCTATAATTATCTTTGATCTTGTGGACATTAAAATTCTTCTATTCTATTATATTTTAGTCTAGTCTTCAAAACTTCAGTATTTGCATTCCTTTGTATTACTAGTAAGTGAGTGGTCAATTCTATCATTATCTTTGATATCATGGACATTAAAATTCTTCTATTCTATTATATTTTAGTCTAGTCTTCAGAACTTCAGTTTTTGCATTCCTTGTATTACTAGTAAGTGAGTGGTCAATTCTATCATTATCTTTGATCTCGTGGACATTAAAATTCTTCTATTCTATTATATTTTAGTCTAATCTTCAAAACTTCAGTTTTTGCATTCCTTGTATTACTAGTAAGTGAGTGGTCAATTCTATCATTATCTTTGATCTCTTGGACATTAAAATTCTTCTATTCTATTATATTTTAGTCTAGCCTTCAAGACTTTTTTGCATTCCTTGTATCATAGTGACTGACCAATCCTATAATTATCTTTGATCTTGTGGACATTAAAATTCTTCTATTCTATTATATTTTAGTCTAGTCTTCAAAACTTCAGTATTTGCATTCCTTGTATTACTAGTAAGTGAGTGGTCAATTCTATCATTATCTTTGATCTCTTGGACATTAAAATTCTTCTATTCTATTATATTTTAGTCTAGCCTTCAAGACTTCAGTTTTTGCTTTCCTTGTATTATTGTAAGAGACTGGCCAATCCTATAATTATCTTTGATCTTGTGGACATTAAAACTCTTCTATTCTATTTTATTTTACTCTAGTCTCCAACACTCATAGCTTTTGCATTCCTTGTATTACTAGTAAGTATGTCTAATGAAAGTAATAATGAATACCCACTATAATATTTAGTGTAGGACATTAAGATTCATTGGTATTATGAAAAAATGATTGTTATATTGTAAAAGATGAGTGGATTGTATTGGTGTGATTTTGTTCTTACGATTAATATAAGTTTAGAGTCTATTCAATGATGTTTTTTTAGGTTCTCAAAGAATCTCTCCACGTAAATCTATTATTATGTGTTATTGTTATTTTATTTATATTTCTTCATATGTTATTTGTGTTACACCCCAAATGTGTAATTACTATTTACCATTACTATGTAGGGTAAATGTGAATGTAATTTGTATTCTGATGTTGAATAAATTGTGCTTGCACTTTGTTATTAATACATTATGAATGAATGTTGTTTCATTTAATGCTATATGAAGAAATGCATATATATGAAATGGATGGATGTTGAATTAATATTCTAATTATGGAGATTTATTATGTGTAATGCATGTTTTGTGAACAACTAACTGTTGTGGGCATGCGTTAGTGGATGCAGGTATATGTTCATTCCTCCAGGCGGAAGGGAAGTATCACTCAGGAGAAGGTCTTGGTCGGGTAACTAGTAACATAACCTATTTGAGCTTTCACACATTCACAGTAGTATGGTTGAGTCAAGTTATTTATGTGGGAAGTTGGTAAGCCATCCTTAGTTGATATGTCTGCATTAGTAAGGGTCTTGTTACTTTTGAGTGCATTATTGGGTGATGTTATATGTTTGGTGTTTATGAGTTCTTCCCTATATTACTATGCTTGTATTGATGAGTTGACCATACATGGAATATATATATATATATATATATATATATATATATATATATATATACATATGCATGACAATGATAGACCATACGCAAGAAGGAACACATACATAAGGGTACATAGGTAGATGTACCTATGCACACTTATGCATGAGTTGCTTATACGCACATGGAACTATCAAATGGACCTAATGACATGCATATGTATATATATAGATATATCACACGTAGGTGCCTATCAATGCAATAATAAATGTGTATGGATTTTGTGTGAATCGAATGTTATATATATATATATATATCGATATACACATATGCTAGCAAACAAACATGCCCATACAAATGTATCGATATATGTATACATACATATACATGTATATATATATATACACACACACAATCGATATATTGTTATTACTATGTGATTGCTATCTTGCTTGTATTCATTTGTATATTGAATGTATACATACTTATTGGCATATGGTATATATATATATATATATATATATATATATGTAAATATATGCTATATATTTGAATAAGACTTATGCTATGAAGTCGATTATTATTTACAATGCTTGGTGGTTGATTTACTTATTAATCATAGGCCGATTTGTTAACTTAAACAAAGGCTGATTATATAATACTTGTGATTGTATTTTAGAGGTTGAATGTTACTCATACTGTCCATGTATAATGAACAAGAAATCTGCAAAGCAACTCACAACTATTAAGTCGATAAGAGGAATGAGACGTGGTCGATACCTTATGTGGAGATGTCTTTGACTTAGTAAACTTTTAAACCACCTTTTCATTGAGTAAATATCAACAAGAAGTAAAGGCATGCAAGGTTATGGACAATAGGTCGATGAATTGGTCAAACTGATTAATTAGATGTAATGACTCATGTTAGACTAAGTTGACATGAGCTAAGTGTTGCACATTTGATATTGACCGATTCAATATGTGTAAGATCGTGCCAACTTTGTAGGAGGTTTAAGATTGCTTTGGTGCCACCTTATGAATCCTATTTGTTGTAGATGTTCATTGTGAAGGCAATTTGAATTACACCTTTTTCATCATGTGCTGATTTGAAATGGTCTCATACTGCTATCAACTAGTGAGGTTGACCTATAGCTTTGTTTAGATGAGTATATTCTTATTTTTGAGCCACCTTTTAGCTAAGTTGAGTGAGTTATGCATGGAGATTGTTGTCAATACTCATGCCTATTCTGTAGGATGAGAAGTCTCTTTGCTGCTATATAAATAGTAAGATTGAGCTCTCATTTGGGACACATTCCTTAAGCAAGTTTCTACATTCTATCTACATTCCCTTCTGCATTATTCTACTATATATTGAGAGAGAGATTTGAACATTGGTAAGAATATGTTATCATATTGAAAGAAGTATTTTGTCAACTTGTGAGATAGAGGTTATTGTGACTTTGTTTGAGAGATCAAAACTAAGCTACCTATTGTTTTGGGAAAGTTGTGTTGCAGCCAGTCAATTGGACAGTTTATTATAGGAATGAGGATAATTTTCCTTTATTTGTCTTAGCTTTTGAAAGATTGTTCCATGTTTGCTTTAACTAGTCTATTGTGAATACTTGTATTTAGGGAAAAGTAGTATTTGCTTTAAAAGAAAGTAGAAGTTGTTTATACTATTTGTGAAGTGCTTGTATTTACTCTATAATAAGAGGGACTGATTTTCATAGGTATTAATATACTATATATGATTAAACAAGGGTAGCTTAAGGGTTACTCATAGCTAGTTATTTGATTATGCTAGACAGCTAGTAGGTTACTCCTGGGATGGTTGTTCATTGGGGGGAGGGAACTTGTACTTTTGCTTAATGAGTAGAGATCCCTATATTTTGTGTAAAAGGTGATAGGTTAATCCTGGGGTTTAAACTTACCCATGGGAGGGATTGCCTATACATAGATTATAGTAGCCTTAAGTAAAAATGAGCTTAATAAGTGTAAGTGAATGGTTGACCTTCACTCAAAGTACTGAGTGAGAATACTTTGGCCAAAGTAGTGTGATTTCCTTTGGCTCCACTATCAGTTCACCATGTCCATGTAGTGCATGCTAGTTACTAAGTGTAGGGTTATAAATCCTAGTCATGTAGGGCACAACACTCAGCTCAATGTGGTTTGTTGTATGGGGTTACCCAACCAAGCTCTTCATCGAAGGGTAGGGCCATCTATCATTGTGTAGAGAAGGGAGATTCACTACTCATGAGTCTCTTTATTCTCAAGTTATTCCCAAGGGGCGAACTAGCCTAAACTACCTCAATCAACAACTCAAGAGTTCTAGAATCAGAAAGAGCAAATCATAAAGGTTTTTTGAAAAAACTAACAAGCTCTTGGCCAAAGGATGGTAGTGTGGAATACTGATGACAATACGTCGTGTTGGCATCCAGAGGCATGCTAGCGTCTCATACGGACCAGAAAGTGAGAATATCCCAGAAAACAACAAGGCAACTACTGACAATCTAATTATTGAGAACTTCTAGAATGCGAGAAAGTAGTAGAAAGTAATAAGATTGAAATGAGGTAAAGTAAATGATAGAAATAAAGAGGATAGAGAAAGAAAAATTCTCACAATAATCCAAGTAATGAAGCCTCCAACACATGAATGTCTTCAATACCTGGATGCGTAAGATCTGAGAAAGTGTTGGGGTTGTATAAGGGTTTGCCTTAGTCAAACCCCTATTTTGGTGTTCCCACCTCCACTGATAGCCAAATAGATAGATAAAGTATGTGATTAGTGACAAAAGCAAACCCCACTCAAGGAGGAGAATCCGTATCGCAAAATATTGGTGATAAAAGCAATCCCCGCTTGAGGAGGAGAACCTATATCACAAAATATAGATGCAATAGATAGAGGATGTGTGAAATCCCAAGATGCTTGTAAGCACAAGGTAAGAGAGATATCAATTGTAAGGCTTAAGGAAGCCAAGGAGAGAGAGAGAGCAATAGTTGTAAGAGCCAAGAGGGTTGTAAAGAGTGTTATAAAGACGTGAGAGTGTTGTTGTAGTAAGTTGTGCAAGCAAGATAGTAAGAGGGAGATGGGAGAATGTCCAAGATAGAAGCCTAGAAGGAGAAGAAGGCCAAATGAGTTGAAACTTTTAAAGAGGGAAAAGAAGCTTCTCGAGCAATTACAAGACATCTTGGGCCATTAACACCAACAAAACTTGCTAACAAGTGCAAACATGCTCGAAAACGGTCATTTGAACATTGAAACATTGTAGGATTCTAGCACAATGTGTAGACATCCGTGTGGCGTGCTAGTGTCAAGACACATCATTCTACAAAACAACATGAATGGGAAAAGCACAAGGTTTGATGCAAAGTTGACGCATGAAGATAGCTACTGAAAAGGGGTCCTGAGCATCCTGAGAAGGGAAAAAGGCTAATGCAAGGGCTAAAATGAGCCTACACAAGTGCTAAGGGAGTGGACACTAACGAAGATGCAAGAATGTATGTGAAATTGCAAGGGGTGCAATTTTACAAAATTACATTTTTCCCCCACTTTAGCTGGCATATGAGACTACACTAATATGCATGCTAAAGGAAATCTACTAAACATAAATAACATAATGATGCCAAAAGGATATTGTAGAGGAACCAGATAACTTTTCAAACCAAAGAAGCATGCCCCTAGGCTAAAGAACTATAAAACAAACACATTAGACATAAAAGACCTACACAAGACAACAATGTTAGAAGATAAAAATCCACCACATCACGGGGTTAGAACATAAAAACACATACACATAGGCACCTAACTAACTAACAAGATTTGAGTTAGCAAAGTGAAAGAGACCTCGATGTAAAAGGTTGTCTCAATACTATGCATCATCCCTAAATCAAAAACAATAACATATAGAAGAATTATCAAACAGAGAGAAGAATGTAAGGATCGATTGCTTCAAGAGAAGAATGCACCCAAAAGTTAGGGAAGCAACCAATATCAAAGAGAGAAAGAGTATATACTCAGGATGACGAAGATGCAGATCTTTGATCTGGTATACACAAAAGAGAATTTAATAGAAAGAGGGAGAAGGAATCAAAATTCCAAGAGAGATGGCTCTACAGGTCCTCTGACCCAAGGAGAGTTGAAAAAATGCACCACAGATTCACAAACCTACGGAAGGTGAACAAAAGGCTCTATAGGTACTCTCTCCTACAGAGTTGAACAAACTGCACTGAAGGCCTGAAGACCTGTAGACCAACAATAGACAAATCCCGCAGGATGCAAGTGCTTCACAGGCCCTTAGACCTGCAAAGAAGGAATTCCCCCAAGTACTTTCTCATGAAGGAAGCCCAGTATAGGGGACTCTACAGAGTTAGATTGAAAAGCGGCTTCACAAGCGCACCTGCAAAGCAACATGTTAATTCATAGATGGAACATGTTAGAAATCAAAAAGCAGCCATGCAGGTAAATGAGCAGACAATCAAGAAATTGAAAGAAGAGATTTCAAAGGGGTCCTTCGGGAAACCTTCAAAAGACAAGGAGTTCTCTCAAGGGACACACTATATGAAAATTGAGGTCTATAGTGGCTGCCCCTAAGCTAGATGCAAAGATATGAAATAGGTCTAGTCAGGCTACCCCCAAGCTAGATACCATAGAATTCATTTGAGATAAAAGCTTTCAAAGGGGGTCCCTCATGAACCCTTTAAGATAGCAAGGGGCCCACTCAAGGGGACACTCGAATTTAAAGATAGAGAGAAGAGAGGGGGTCCTTAGAAGGACGCACATCTCTAGAACAAGTTATCATTGCCCCCAACATACAGGGGAGGAGAACCATGCAAGATGCTTAAAACATACAGGACAGAGGTAGACCTTGATATCACTTGTCATTTGAAGAGGAGGTAGGTGCATCATCAAATAAATGTGTGATGGCACCTGAATCAAGAAGTTGTATTATGTCTTTCAAGGCCCTACATTCACTAGTGGAATGGCTAGGCACTCAATGGTATGCACATAAAGAATGTTTTCCTTTATCATGCTTATGAAATTTCTTACGTGTAGGAGAAGGAAGAGTAATCAAGTGGGATTTAATAAGCCTCAACAAAATATGTCCTTGCTCAAACAAAGAATGAGGAGCAGGAAGCAACCATTTCTCATATGGAGAAAAGCTTGACTACTCACAAGAAGAATATTTGAAGATAGCAGATAAGGGGAGATGAATCAATCTGCAAGAACGAGGTTGAGTGGAAATCATGTTGCCATTTAACTGTGGTTTTCGTTCAGATTGTTTATTTGAGCAACCAAGCCCCAAATTATGTTTATGAGGTACACATTCTATAGGGACCTGGATTCTTTGTTCATTACACCCACAACCTTCACGCCCATAACCATATTTAGATACAAGCTTAAAGCCAAGGCTATAACGTGTTTGCAAATATTGAGGAGGAGGATCTTCATAGAGAGCATAATTCCAGCAATGGGGATTATGATCCTCTATAGGATCACCATCAACCTTCTTGATAGAACTGCCAACATTAGCCTCTTTAATAGAAGTGTGTTTGTCTTCCTCAGAAGGAGGATCAATACTAAGAACATTACAATTGTTGCTCACATTACCTCATGATACAGAAGAGTAACCATCTTCGATAGCAGGTTTGGATGATGTTATCAGAAGGATTAAGTGAATTGGGATAGCTTTATGTTCCCCACTGGAGGATTCTGTAAAGTCTAGACAACCCCAATCATCACCAAGACATGCATTTTCTTGAGAAGAGGATAGAGTAGACTTAGGATTTCTTGCTTCAGAAGGATCTTCTTTAGGGACATCTATCTCAAGAGTATCCTTTGTAGTAGGTACTACTGGAGTAAACATCGAAACATTGGAAAAAACTGAAGGAATAAGAGTAGGAAGAACTGAAACTTGACCAACAACTGCCATTTCACATAAGTGCATAGCCTCAGGGTTATCCTTAACTGTTACTACTCTATTGCAAATGAACTTAATAGATTTATACAAGGTAGACGAGACTGCACCCATAGCATGAATCCATAGTCTACCAAGAAGAAGGTTTTATGGTAATTTTTTTGACATAACATATACAAGGGTGGGTACAGTAATAGGCCCCAACCTCAAAGGCAAGATTGTTGTGCCTAGGGCTTATCAATTGACATTATCGAACCCACAAATAACAATAGAAGAAACATTAAGAGAAGATGAATCAATATTAATCTTAGGTAATAGATCAATGCTACATACATTGAGTGCCAAACCTATGTCAACAAGAGTACGTCTAATACCAATGTTGTTAATGTTAACTATGATCATTAGAGGGTCCGCTTGCTTCTGCACATCTGGAGGCAGGAGTTCTTGTGGATAGAATGTAATATTCGGCAAATCTGCATGAATATGAGCTATTAATGCATTAACATATGTCGGCCTAGCAAAGGCAGGCAAGAGGATATTTTGCAAAGCTTCCTAGAGTATACCTTGATAAACTGGAGCAGACTGAAGCAAGTCCCATAGTGAGATCTTGGCCGGAGAAACGTGGAGTTGCTTGACAAGATTATAATCACCATGTGCTGTAGCTGTAGGTTTAGGAGCTTGAAGAAGGCTTGGTTGTTTATTCATTATATTCTTATAAGTATGGGCTACTGCTTTGTAAGAGGGAGCCATAGAAAGATAAGGAGAATTGCTACCAAATGGGACACTGTCAATAGAACAAATCCTTTTAAGAGTTGTGTGGTCTCACAACACACCCCAAGACTGAAAAGGCTTGGGGACCCAAGTGAAATATAACTTGTATGGAAGGAGCTAACAAATTGGAAGATCACTAGAAGCAGAAAAAAAGAAAAGTGAAATCTTTGGTTTAAAAGAAAGTACTTTGTATGGTAAGTGTTTTGTACACCGGGCACTCAGTACCAGAAACACAGAAATAGAAAAAGGTACTATAAAGTTCAAACAAATGACTCTGGTCCGGTAAGTTGGAGTCTGGTAAGTTGCAGTTCGATAAGTTGGAGCTCCATTATAACTGAGGTTTGGGAAATTAAGTGGGTAAAGCTGAATACCGGGTACCAGGTACTGGGTTGAAACATGAAGTGAAATGTTAACTTTTTTAAAATTTTATACATTGATCCCAATGATCCGGTATACATGCAAGGATTTGTGATATGTTTTTTTAGAAGCAAGTTTTATAGATTTTGTACTAACATTTGAATAATGATTTTATTTATATGGTAGCATATTTGTTTAAAAAGGGATTTAATATTTTGAATTTTGTGATTGAAGGAGATATCGATTGTGATGCAAAGCTTCGGTATGGATGGTCAGGAAAAATTGAGTCATGGTTGGAATAAAATTCAGCCTGGTTTTATCACTCTGAGATGTGATAATGTAGACAGATTTGAGTCCACTGGAGTACCAGAGACCCTAGTATTTCCCATGCAGTGGGAACAAATGCTAATCTTCAGGAGAGCCCATTCTCGAGAGTGATGGAACCGAAATAAAATGAGGTGTAGGGGGCGATAATTATGCCTTATTATTTTGAATGTATGGGAAGCCCCTACATATTATTTTGATTCAAGATATTTTCTTGGTGAAGATTCCAGATGAAAAAGTAGAACCTGAGGAGCTTCAACGAGTAATTGGAGTTGACTTCCATTGACTTCAATTTCAATTCTCCTATTGGTCACAATATTCCACGTGCCTTGCTTAGATTGGTCCCTTAGATTCCCTCTCATGTAGATGTCTTATCCTATCTGAGCCTTGTGTTCTATAAAAGGCCAGAGGATGCTTAATTTTATTTGTAAGTTCAAAATTTGTGGATGTCGGAGGAGCAAAAGCTTCTTTTAAGTTTTGTTCTTTTTTCCTGTTTTCTGAACTATTTTGGCGTAAAACTTCGTATGCATGTAGACATTAATTGATATCAGAGCTTTATGGATAGTTACCTATCTAAGCATCTTTTGTATTTGGTTTTGTAAGTTCGGCTGAACAAGACTGCATGTTGCACCATTTAAGGGTGCATACATAACCTATTTAGTGTCCATAAATGAAACCCTCTCTTTAAAAGCTTGCACCATTTTATACGTAGATGTGAAGCAATCTGGTGAAATATAAAGCAGTTTGCTTTGTTTCAATTAATTCTTTGGGGCATCCATGGAGAATAACCGGGAGAAACTTTTATTTTTTAGTATTTTTATGTTTTACTTTAGATTAGATGTTTAAGATTTTGAAAATGTTCCAAAATTAAAAAAAAACATGAGTGAATGGAAATAGTTTTTTGTTGAGAATCTTTTATTTTCCATCAAATTGTTGAATGCTTAATGCTAAATTTACTTAAGTGATAGCAAGAAAATTGGTGATGATCTTAGAAGTCCAATGCCAAATTTATTGCTTTCATGAATTTCAAGTTTACCTTTTCAAATTGGAAAGGTGATCGAAAATGTTCAAAAAGCTAATGCAGAAATGTGTATATGTATATGTACATGCTCATATGGATTTCTCCCCCTAAAGGAAACAACAACAATTATCACATCATTACATAAGAGCGACCCGAGTACAACCATGACTTGGTTATCGAAGACTTGGGATTAAACAAAAGTCAATCTTTGCTTTGTAAATGCAGAATTCTCCCTAAGGTTGTCATTCTTTCATATATTTCAAGAAGGATAGGCTCTTCGCGGTCTTGTCTCTGGAGATTTTATTCGATCTGTTTACAACAAGTAAAATCATTGTCAACAAGGACTATCTGGAGTCAAATAAATGACCGGTCTCTTAGGCCTTTGAGGGGTAGCAGAGACATAGATTACATTTATAGAATCATCACAACTAGTGGAATTATTAGAAGACATATTCTCAACATCGATCCAGGGAGGATCAAATGTGGAAGGAAATTCATCATTCGCTAATGCATCATCTTTAGAAGGGAGTGCATTGGAATAAGGAAGAGATTCATCATTCACTAATGTATCATCTCTAGAAGAGAGCGCATTGGATTAAGGAAGAGATTCATCATTCACTAATGCATCATCTCTAGAAGAGAGTGCATTGGAATAGAGAAGAGATTGTTCATTCACTAATGCATCATCTCTAGAAGAGAGTACATTGGAATGAAGAGAAGATAGAGTAACATTGAGAAAATTATCAATAATTTCATCCTCTTGCGCCAAAAAATCCTTACAAGGAATTTCAGGAGAGGGATCAACAAAGAACAACAAGGAAGGAGACAAGGACTCACTTTCACATGCTTGTAAGAAAATTTCTTGAACCTTCTTAACAAATTTGGAAAGGGATATAAGGAAGAAAGATAGAAAATGCATCTTAAAATAAAGATATAGACAAGTCAGCCAAAGGTCGGTGTATATCACTATTGACGACAGGGAATGGGATTCAGGGTAGTGCCCCAAAATTTTTTTGGGGGAAGGATAAATCTTAAATTTTTCCTTATATATATATAAGGGGTGTTCACGTTGAGTGCACCAAAATTTAAAGAAGGGGATTCACTAGTCATGAGTCTCTTTATTCTCAAGAGATTCCCAAGCGGTGAACTGCCCTAAACTACCTCAAGCAACAACGCAAGAGTTCTAGAATTGGAAAGAGAAAATCACAAAAGTTTTTTTGGAAAAATTGATGAACTCTCGGCCAAAGGACAGTAGTGTGGAATACTAATGATAGCGCGTTGCGTTGGTGTCCTAGAGGCGTGTTGGCATCTCATACAAACTAGAAAGTGAGAATATCCCAAAAAATAACAAGGCGACTACTGACAATCTAATTACTGAGAAATTCTAGAATGTGACAAAGTAGCAGAAAGTAATAAGAATAAAATAAAGTAAAGTAAATGATAGAACTAAAGAGGATAGAGAAAGAAAACTTCTCACAACAATCCAAGTAATGAAGCCTCCAACACATGAATGTATTCAATACTTGCATGCGTAAGATCTGGAGAAAGTGTTGGGGTTGTATAGGGGTTTTCCTCAGTTAAACCGTCCTTTTGGAGTTCCCACCTCCACAAACAGCCAGATAGATAGAGAGAAATAAAGTATGTGATGAGTGATAAAAGAAAACCTCGCTCAAGGAGGAGAACCCATATCACAAAATATGGCTGATAAAAGCAATCACCGCTCGAGGAGGAGAACCCGTATCATAAAATATAGATGCAATAGATAGGGGACGTGTGAAATCCCAAGATGCTCTCAAGCACAAGGTAAGAGAGATATCAGCTGTAAGGCTTAAGGAATCCAAGAAGAGAGAGCAATAGCTACAAGAGCCAAGAGGGTTGCAAAGAGTGTTGTAAAGATGTGAGAGTGTTGTTGTAGTAAGTTGTGCAAGCAAGATAGCAAGAGGAAGATGGGAGAATGTCCAAGATAGAAGCCTAGAAGGAGAAGAAGGCCAGATGAGTTGAAAATACAACTTTTAAAGAGGTAAAAGAAGCTTCTCAGGTGGTTACAAGGCATCTAGGGTTGTTACCACCGACAAAACTTGCTGACAAGTGGCAAACATGCTCATAAATGGTCATTTGAACGTTGAAACATTGCAAGACACTAGCGCGGCATGCAGACGTCCGCGTGACATGTTGTTGTCCTGACACATCACGCTACAAAATGACACGAATGAGAAAATCCCAAGGTTTGATGCAAAGCTGATGCATGAAGGTAGCTACTGAAAAGGGGTCTTGAGCATCCTGAGAAGGGAAAAAGGCTGATGCAAGGGATAAAATGAGCCTACACAAGTGCTAAGGGAGTGGACACTAAAGTAGTTGCAAGAATGTATGTGAAATTGCAAGGGATGCAATTTTATGACATTACACATTGATAGTGTGTGGGGGACCACATATGAGTCCTTGGTTGGTAGAAAAGCACTTGAATGATGCTTCTCCTCCTCAATAGGTGACATAAGACCAAGGTATTGAATGGAAAATTCCTGGACCATCTATATCTATTTCTCTGAAGCTCAGTGGAGCTATGTATGTAATTGTGTACATTCTTGGAATATTGTAATTTGTGAAATTATTATATTGAAGTGGAATCCTTATTGTATATTGTTATGGCATCTTTGTTCATATATTCTCAATAAAGAAAATAATTTTTTTTATTGCAATGGCTTTTTACATAGTTTATTTACTCGTACAGTGAAAACTTAGGAAAAATTTACTTCACAGAAGGGTTGGCATGTTACAATTTGAAAGTTTGATTATATGTACTAATTGATTAATTAATTTTGATTATTATTTATTAATAATTTTATTTTATTTGTTAGGCCCAAGAGAGGAAGAGTAGAAAAATGTATTTAATTGCATATCAAAATTACATTATGAAGAAATGTTTACATTTTATTTTACAAGCAGAAGAATAGTTTATCTGCCATAACTATCCATACTATCTAAATAGAAAAATATATTAATAATTGTGTTAACCCAACAGATAAACACATTAACATCCCCTCCTTAATCTAAAGGGGTTATCATGAAACCAAGCAATATTTGGAACTACTCAAACTTTTCTAAACCAAACACTTTGGTGAGAACATTTGTTAGTTGATCCAAAGCTTCTGTAAATAAAAAGCCTATTAATATGACAGGTCTTAAATTTGTTTGAACTAAGACTGTTACTATGTCAAGTCTTAAATTTTTTTAAACTAAGCATTTTACCTTGACAGGGTTCAAACTTTGATATTAAGCTTGTTGCTTTGATAGGTCTCAACTTTTGATAAGTAGTTTGTTGCTTTGATAGGTCTCAATATTTGATAATGATCTTGTTGCTTTAACATGTCTCAAATTTTGATAAGGAGCCTGTTACTTTGACATGTCTCAAATTTGGAGAATGGGTCTATTGCTTTGATAGGTCTCAAATTTGGTCTTTTTTTGTCCATGCTACAGGCCTGATGCAAGAAGTTGGGTACACAAGCTCAAAAAGTGGAAGAGTTTTTGTTGTTTTTCAGAATTTGTCACACTTGGATTGAAAATTTGAGGCGCTTACACAATGAATTTTTAAAAAATCAGTAATATGAAATTTATCATTTTGAATCTAGTTTCCAAATATGTAAATTATTCAAATACCCAGATTATAGAAATTAAATTTTGATAGGAATCTATAAAAACCACTTTTAAAAAGTCCCTATTTTTTTACCATACCAAGCACGTGTACAGACACCACTTTTTGACCCAAATAAAGTATTTTGATAATTCCTTTTGGGAAAAGAGAGCTAACAACATGAAGATTGATTTGGAATTTTTTTTGTAATTTTTTGTTGAATATTTTTTTTATTGAATTTTTATTGGCCTTAATTGTTGTTTTTAAAAATCAACGTGTACAGACAGCATAATTGGTCCTAAACTAAACATTTTTTGAATCTTTTTTTTTGCATTGTGTAGAGAATTGTCTGAAGTTTAATGCCATATAATTTTTTTTACAAGAAACTTAACCAAAAAAAAGTTATTAAAAAACAAAAAAAACCTGATATTTCAAGTTTAAGGACTAGTTTGCTTAAAAATTAATTAAAAATTAAGAAACATAATCCAATATTAATAAAAATTATATATTTGGAAAGTAAACATCGTGTTCTCTAATGGGTTTTAATTTTATAGATTGATTCAGAAATAAAAGTCCATCAACCATATTGTCAAAGTTGGACATTCTTCTTTAATTTGCCTTAGTTTTTTAGTTGTAGGTCAAAGGCTAAGGCTCAGATTGACAAGCCTTTCCCAAGCCTAAAACCAAGGCTTCATGTGGGTTGGGAAGTCAATTTTTAAATAACGCGTACACGTTACTAAAATGCGTACACGTTATTTAAATGAAACACATACACGTTTCATAACGCATATGTGTTATCTAATTACCTGTTGGGTAAAGGTAATGTGTATGCATTATGTAACACGTATGCATTTCTGATATAGTCAGTTTTTCCTAATTTAGTAAATACTAATAAAACACGTTTTTTCTACAACATTCTTTTTCTACAGTATGGACCGAAAGCACCATTTTCTGCATTTTTTATTGCAAATATGTCTTGTGTAGGGCATATTCTATTCAAATTGTTGGAAGAGACAAAGTGTAGATTGAATTTTCTGAAGTGGAATCAACTACAACAACTTTTTACAAGAGGATTTGGAAAAGATAATTTTTGGATGCATTCATATGATGTTTTTGTACTTCAAATTTTAAAGAAAAAATGATCTTCATACTACATAGTTTTATTTGAATATTTGAAGGAGATAGGAATTTGAAATTAGGTTGTATTTGAACCATTTTTTTTGTCATCAAAGAGGGTTTGGTAACCATGGGTGATAAACAAAGACAAAGAAAAAGATGTAGAAAGTTAATGACACTCAAAGAAATTCAAGCAAATAGAGATATGGAGGCAAAAAGACAAAGGGATAGAAGAGAAAGGATTAATCAAATGAAAAATTTGCGAGCATCTAGTTCCAAGAATGTTGAAGAGTAATCCATGAATGATTAAATGAAATTAAATGATGCACATGTGGAGATGGTGAATATGGAAGAAAATGCAATTATGGAAACAAACCCAACTATGCCTTCAACTTCAACTTTGAATGATGTGGAAATAGTACCTATGCAAACAACTTTGGGTATGTCTTCAAATCCACCTCCCAATGATATGGAAAATGTACCTATTCATACAATCCATCCAGGTATGTGTTCAAACCCAAGTTTTGATAATATTGATATTGTTTGTTTAAATGAAGTTGGATACACCATTAATGATATCAATAATTCTAGGGTTGAAACAATGCAAAAACAAAAAAATGATGAAATTATATCTTATGAGAATGCAAATGAGAATGAAATCCCTCATGCTGATGAAAATGTGAATGAAATCCCTTTTACATTTGAAAATGAAAATGAAACCCCTTGTGTGAATGAAAATGAAACCCCTTGTATGGATGAAGCTGAAAATGTTTTTTTAACAATTGAAAGAGATGTGCTAGATAAACTTCATGGTAAATTTTCTTTGAGACAAATTAGAACTTATGGAAATAGAATATATAAAATGTTTTTTTATAGAAAGAAATTAGGATTCGAATGTCAACTCATGGTGCAATTGATGATAATGTTGAAAATGAGAATAGTGATGAAAAAATTAGGTGTTTTTTTAAAACCAAAAAAGAAAGATGATTAAGTAGAACGAGTCATATCTAGTGTTGCTAATGCTATTGATTTTATAGGTAAGAAAAGTCGATCAAAAGATAAGAATGTGGCTCGTCGTGCAATAATAATTGCTCTAGTTGATAAAGCAACTTCAAATAAAATAATGTTAAGTAAGATTAGTAAATGTATAAAAGTAAATCCTAGAACTTTGATAAGAGATACTAAAAAAAGAGAAAGTATTGAAAAGGATCCAATTAATCAATGTTGGAGTTTTAGTGGTAGACTCCAAAGATCAGACATGAAATTAACTAATGAAATTAAATCTTTAATCAATTTTTTTTGGCATGATAATACAAGAGTATCACCTAACATTAGAGATGTCTTAAAATTAAGGGTGGATTCCAAAATTCGTGAACCTTATCCAAAGCATCTCTTAGATATGACTCAAACTGAATTATATAAAAAAAAATTAGATGCTTCAATCTTACCATTGAATATTAATATAAATCAAAGATCATTCGAAAAGTGTAAACCTTGGTATGTTAGAATTAATAAGCAATGAATCTCTTGTTGTTGTAAGACCCATGTACAATTTTGTTATTATTATGATAGTGTTCGATATATACGATGCACTTTGCATGCTAACCAAATTATGCAGGACATTTGTGGTATTCATATGCCACTTGAAAGAATCAAATATTTTATTGCAGGTTTGTTTTGTGAACCCTCTAATGGAAACTTATTTTATTTAAAAGCATGTATTTCTGGAGAATGCGATAGATGTGGCAAATTTTCATTATTAGGAGTGTATGCATGAAGGTAGTTTAGATGAATTTGGACAATAATTAGTGGATGTAAAAAAAATTAAAAATGTTAAGTATTCTTTAAAAGATGGAAAAAATGGAAAACGTTGTGAGCTAATTGTGGAAAAATTTAGTGTGCATGCATTTATTAATGAATTTAAAGATAATATTGTACCTAAATATGCTCAACACTCTCAATATGCTCATTGGCTTGATAATCAATTATGTTTGTGTAAAAACACATTCCAAATTGGAACTATATTGTTAGTTGTTGATTTTGTTGAAAATTATACTCTTGCTCCACAAGAAGAAATTCAATCATAGTATTATAATTTAGTGCAAGTAGCTATATTTGTTCACATTGTTTATAGACATGCAGATGATAGTACATAAGATAATATACTTTTTTTGAGAGAGTACCATTTTTATGTACGTGATAATCAATTACATTCATATGAGTTTGTTCAATATTGTTTTGATATATTTTATAAAAATTTAAAAGAGAGAGGAATTCAAATGCTAGAACATCTCATATGGTCGGATAATTGCACAGGTCAATTCAAAAATGCTAGAATGTTTTATTGGTTACGTAGACTTCATAAAGAAAATAATATCCAACACATATGGAGTTTTTTTGAAGTTGGTCATGGTAAGGGAGAACATGATCAAGTAGGTGCATGTGTGAAAAGAGCTCTTGCTAGAGAGCAACTAAAATTTGAGGATGTTGCAAAATTTAGAGTTGCATGTGCAATTGTAGATTGGTGCAATGCCAAATTATCTACAAGAACAAGTGAGAGCTCAATAATTTGATGCTTCTTTTGGTTAGTTGAAGAAAATGATATTTTTTTCTTGACAAGATTGTGAAACAATTAATGGATCTGCAAAATGGCATTTGTTTAAGAGTTCGAACGCAAACACATGGAAAATATGGATAAGGGAGTTGGAATTATTTTGTCAATTTTGTATTGTAGGTGATTGGGAGGCATGTGAAAATACGGAATGGGTCAAAAAATGGCAACAAAGAGCCTTAATGCCTACATCGACACATGTTCAACACAAAATGACAATTGAAGATAATCAAGTGTTCACATTAGATGATTATGATCATGTTTTAGATCTTGTACAAGAAGGTACATTATTTATTGAGTTGAATTTTATATGTATGCATGTTTAATATATGTGAATTAAATTTAAGTCACTCTTTATTGAATTTTTTATTTATTTTTGTAGGACATGTGTATGTTGTTGTTGCACCTGAGTGGAATGAAGAGGAGACCGAGTACTTGTTGGCTAGATGTGTTGAGAGAAAACATAAATTGGTACATCCTTGATCCAAATGGTTCAATGGTTGTTGTTGGCAACCTGGCTTCAAAAATATTTGATGAGAAAGAATGGATTTCCTACATTTGAAGATTATGAAAGACACAAGAAGATTATACATTATTCACATTTGATTTTTGCAACCAATATAAAACTAGTTAGATATCAAGGGAGGCATGCTAATAAAGTTTTATGGACACTTTCAATGGATGATCATGAGACAATCATAGATGCATTACAAAAGAGAGAGGATGTAGATGGTACAACAGAGTAAATAAATATTGGTAAGTATATAGTTGTATATATATTTAATTGATATATATATTTTCTTTAATAGTTGTTTCCTAATTAAATTTTTATATCATTTTTTGTTTTAGATCTCCCAAAATTATATGATTTACAAAAAAGAGAGGAGATACATATATTACAATGGAATTCGAATCTAGAGACATGTAACTATATATATAGTTATAGATACATTTAATTGATAGTATAACTATAAAACTAAATTAAATTCATTTTCATTTTATAAAAAGTTTATAATTGATTTCATATCCCCTTAAGTCATTCTCTTAAAACCCCTTAAGCCATCCTCTTATGTACCATTAATCCATCCTCTTGCATCCCCTTAAGTATCTCTATTAATTCCCCTTAATCCATTCTATTAGGACCCCTTAATCCATATCCTCGTATATCTACCCTTAATCCATCCACTTGTATCCCCTTAAGTCACTCTCTCAACACCCCTTAAGCTATCCTCTTAGGACCCCTTAATCCATATCATCATATATCTACCCTTAATCCATCCACTTGCATCCCCTTAAGTCTCTCAACACCCCTTAAGCTATCCTCTTAGTACCCCTTAATCCATATCCTCGTATATCTACCCTTAATACATCCACCTGCATCCCCTTAAGTCACTCTCTCAACACCCCTTAAACAATCCTCTTAGGAGCTCTTAATCCATATCCTCGTATGTCTACCCTTAATCCATCCACTTGCATCCCCTTAAGTCACTCTCTCAACACCCCTTAAGCTATCCTCTTAGGACCCCTTAATCCATCCACTTGCATCCCTTAAGTCACTCTCTCAACACCCTTTAAGCTATCCTCTTAGGACCTCTTAATCCATATCCTTGTATATCTACCCTTAATCCATCCACCTACATCCCCTTAAGTCGCTCTCTCAACATCCCTTAAGCGATCCTCTTAGGACCTCTTAATCCATATCCTTGTATATCTACCCTTAATCCATCCACCTACACCCCCTTAAGTAACTCTCTCAACACCCCGTAAGTTATCCTCTTAGGACCCCTTAATCCATATCCTTGTATTTCTACCCTTAATCCATCCGCTTGCATCCCCTTAAGTCACTCTCTCAACACCCCTTAAGCTATCCTCTTAGGACCCCTTAATCCATATCCTCGTATATCTACCCTTAATCCATCCACTTCCATCCCCTTAAGTCTCTCTAGGGTTCATGAGATTATTAGAATAAAAAATCTATATGGGTTAATGGTTTAGGGTTCATCTCCCAGTCTCTAGGTCATATGGTTTACGGTTTACGGTTTCTAGGGTTCATGAGATGCTTAGAATAACAAATCTATATGGGTTTTAATGGTTTATGGTTCATGAGATGCTTAGAATAACAAATCTATATGGGTTAATGGTTTAGTGTTCATCTCCCAGTCTCTAGGTCATATGGTTTAGGGTTTACGGTTTCTAGGGTTCATGAGATGCTTAGAATAACAAATCTATATGGGTTAATGGTTTAGGGTTCATCTCCCAGTCTCTAGGTCATATGGTTTAGGGTTTAGGGTTTGTAGGGTTCATGAGATGCTTAGAAAACAAGTCTATATGGGTTTTAATGGTTTAGGGTTCACCTACTAGGATTTAGGTCATATGGTTTAGGGTTTAGGGTTTAAAGTCATTCTTTCAACTCTCCTTAATCCACAATCTTGCATCCCTTAAGTCACTCTCATAATTCCACTTAAGCCATCCTCTTAGGGATTGTTAAGCCATATCGTAAGGTTCATGACATGCATCCCCTTAATCCACTCTCTTACATCCCTTAAAAGTCATTCTATCAACTCCCCTTAATCCACCCTCTTACATCCCCTTAATCCACTCTCTTACATCACTTGAAGTCATTTTATCAACTCCCTTAATCCACCCTCTTACATCCCTTCAAGTCATTCTATCAACTCCCCTTAATCCACCCTCTTGCATCCCCTTAATCCACTCTCTTACATCCCTTTAAGTCATTCTATCAACTCCCCTTAATCCACCCTCTTACATCCCTTCAAGCCATTCTATCAACTCCCCTTAAGCCACCATCTTGCATCCCCTTAATCCACTCTCTTACATCCCTTTAAGTCATTCTATCAACTCCCCTTAATCCACCCTCTTACATCCCTTCATTCTATCAACTCCCCTTAATCC
>VDFB02033825.1:0-26805 GCA_007258455.2 Sequoia sempervirens | reverse complement strand
CCCCCTATCTCCCTCCCCTTCCATCCCCATCCCCCCTAGTCTTTCTACCCATCCCCCCTACCCCGCCATCTCCCTCCCCTTCCATCCCCATCCCCCTAGTTTTCTACCCATCCCCCTTATCTCCCCCCCATCTCCCTCCCCTTCCATCCCCATCCCCCTAGTCTTTCTACCCATCCCTCCTCCCCCTATCTCCCTCCCCTGCCCTCCCCTCCCATCCCCCTCTTTCCCTCTCCCCCTACCCTACCCCTCTCCTCCTCCCCTTCCCTCCCCTCCCATCCCCCTCTTTCCCTCCCCCACCTCGGCCTCCCCATCTCCCTCCTCCCCCTTCCATCCCCATCCCCCTAGTTTTCTACCCATCCCCCTTATCTCGCCCCCTATCTCCGTCCCCTTCCATCCCCATCCCCCTAGTCTTTCTACCCATCCCTCCATCTCCCTCCCCCTACCCATCCCCATCCCCCTAGTTTTTCTACCCATTCCCCCGTACCCCCCCCATCCCTCTCCCCCCCATCCACATCCCCATCCCCCTAGTTTTTCTACCCATTCTCCCCTACGCCCCCATCTCTCTCCCCTTCCCTCCCCATCCCCCTAGTTTTTCTACCCATCCCCCCTACCCTCCCCATCTCCCTCCCCTTCCCTCCCCACCCATCTCCCCCTTTCTCCCCACCCTCCCTCCCTCCCCCTTCCATCCCTCCCATCCCCTACCCCTCCCCCTCTCCCTCCCCCTCCCCTCCCTCCCCTGTGCCGGGCTCCCCCTCATGGGCCAGCAGGCAGACCAGCAGGAGCGGCGGCTTCTCCTGACCCTACACCAGGGGCGCATGGTGACCACTACTACAGGGCCGCCTCGGCTGACCTGGCTGGCGGCTGGGCCAGAGGAGTGGCGCCCCTGGCCAAGAGATGACACCACTGGGCCAGCTGGCTGGCCATACCACCATCGCATGGGCGCCTCCCGGCCTGCAGGGAGCAGACCACCACAAGGGGAGCGGCGGTGACCACCACAGGCGCGACGGCCATAGGGCATGGCTAAGGCCTTTCTTGTTCCTCTCTCAAAATATAAATAATACTGTTTTATTTTTTTTAACAAACCCATTTTAATTTTTTTCCTGTCTCCGACTAAACACTTCTTTTAAATCTAATTTTCTACGTAAAAATTGCGTAAATCACGAAAGGGGGGTTTTTCTTTCTAACTCACCTGCTGTCCGCCTGTGCCCTCGCGGTACATTGCCCGTACTCCGTCCGCCCGGTGCACGATCACGGTGTCGTTATCCGTCGGCATCGTCTCTCCTCTATGCTTTCCTCCCCTCTCCACTCTTCCTCTCAACTGCTACAGTGACAATGACCCAGGTAATTTTTCAAATTACCTTTTTAACCCCCCCTCTCCAAAAAGGTATTTTTTACCTTTTATTTAACTTTTTATTCCCCTAATTAATCCCCAACTTCCCGAGGCTGCCATTCGCAAACCGTACGTCCAATCCACTCCGTTCAAAATGCAAAATTGCTTAGTTTTTCGCCCTCTATCCAACGGTCTCCTCCATTCCCTTCTATCGAGACGTCGTCCAGGGCCCCTCCTTTCTTCCCCAACCGCCCTCTCGAGGGGGCATACCCTACCACTTCCTTCCATCTATTTCAAACCAGGCACTGGGGCATCCCCTTTCTTCTTTGTCAGGCCGGGGCATCAATCCTCATTCCTTTCTTCATCCTCGACACTCACTTTTCTTCGAAACATTGTTATTTCAACAATATTTCGAAGAGGGGCAAAATGTGGACATCTAAATTTAATCACTTCCATACGATTAAATTTGTTGTCTCTCCATCTATCATATTAATATTAATTTATTAAATTAATATTACCCCCTTTGTCTCATACCGATAAAGTATTTAATTTAATAATTAATACTTTGTCTGTTACCTTATTCCTCTCTAAATTAAATAAATACACTAATTTATTTAATTTAGTCATTCTTCCTCTTTTTGATTTAAAAATCAATTTAAAATTCCTCACTTTCTCTCTCCTTGTCACATCCTCCTACATTTGCCACTTGCCTCTAATCTTCCATTAATTAGCCTAATCCAATATTTGCACAACCTTAACCAAGATCATTAGCCAAATTTAGCACCACTTTTTGGTCAATTCTTCCATTTTTCCTTTTTGATATTGACCCCCTTTCCTATGTGAATTTTTAATTCACAGTTATTTGCTCTAGATTCCTCTCCTTTAAATGTGAATTTTTAATTCACATTCCATTCTCCCAAGGCTTCTAGAACTCTTGACTTGTCACAATCTCCACATGTGCCCAAGTCCCACCTTTTTGGAGCCCACCTTTTACCCTCTAGATCATCCTAGGAATGTGAATTTTTAATTCACATTTATCCCCCCAACCACCTTTCATTTTCCCATGTAGATTTTTGAGGAATTCTAAAATTCCTCAAATGTCCCTTTCACTCCCACTTGGGGACAAGAAATCCCTTTTTGTGGAAATCCTCTCATCCCCCAAGGTGCATGTCCTTTTCCACCTCATGTACCTTTTTGACAACTCATCTCCACCTCATATCCTCTTATCCACTTCACCCTCCACATGTCAAGATGTGAGGGCTTGAGGGTTCTCAATCCACCATAGCCCTTCATCTTGACCTTGTTGGATCAATCTTGACCCTTGAATTCTCTAGAGAATTCAAATTACTCTATAAATACCCCCTTCTCAAGGGCATTTCCAACACTTTGCACTCTCATAACTACATCCTGTCCATTTGAATTCTCAAGCCTTCTTCAATCATTCAACCATTTTCGTTCATCATTTTTCATATTGAAGCTTGCACTATAGTCATTCAAACAATCATCTAAGGAGCACACAACCAATCCAAGCAAGGGCCAATCAAAGAGGTATCAACAACAAGGGAGGTAAAAATATTTGTGTTTTATCTTATTTGCATTCCTTTCCGTTGAACCACTCTTTTGGCTAATCTTGAGGTGTCCTTGGTATTTTGTTATTCATGTTTCTTAGTTAGATTTGCACATTTAGAGCAGTAGGAATTCCAAGGTATACAACAGTATTGTTTTCAAGTAGACAATCTTGCATTGTTAGTTTTCTATTATCAATTATAATGGATATGCACCCATGAATGAAAGATCTGCGAAGATTCTTGTCATGTTGTGAGAGTTCAATTTTATACAATGAAGATGTTTCATTTTACCATTATGTTTAGTTGATTTGAAGTAGAACACATTTGGTTTATCCTATGGGAACAACACATTGAGCAAGGGACACTCAAGGTACTATTCACCCACTTTTAATTTTTGTTGTTAGAATAAATGTTCATATTATTGCATTCATTTCAATAGATTCTTCATTACATACATGTGAATGATATCTTGTTTTATGATTCACCTTTTGTAATGATTCTTTGAGTCATCCTCTGGAGTAAGTCAAGTAGTTAGGAGTAAGAGTTAGCAGTGTTAATGAAGTTGCAAAGTTCAGTTTAGCAGTTATCAGTTATAGTGGTAAGCTAAAAGTACCCACATCATTAGTAGATTAAGTTATTTCCCCCATTTTGCAGTTTATGCTTTATTTTCCTTTTCTAATCTTTACTATTTTCCTGCACATGTGTAAACCACCTATAATTGATGATATAGGCCATGTAGAGACTATGAAATGCACATACAATGCCAACATAATAAAAATCTTACGAAGCCTTGGTTGATAATTAATTGAAGCCTTAGCAAGGGTTTAGTGCACTATTCAACTAGGAACCCTTCCTTTCAATTTTAGGTCTAACACCAAGTTAACTAGACAATAGTTAGGCCTTACACATTGCTTTAAGAACATGATAATAAAGATTGTGCAATAAATATTGCTTAAAAGTAAACTATTCATTAATTTTGAATTTGATAAAGAAATTACAATAAAAAAATTTGTATAGATTTGAATTGTGCCTTAAACCTAGGGCATGGAGGTTAGGGAACAAAACTAAAATAGTTATAACAATATGGATTCTAACATTTATGCATAATAATAATGCATTACATTATTATCCCTCAGATCCATGCAAGAAAATCAAACCCTAGTAATATCTTAAGTATTCAATATTTCTCATTAAGCATATCTGATTTCCTACTTGAGTAAAATCTATAAGAGAAATATTCATACACAAAAAACTGCAAAGATGAACAAAATAGATCCTTGATCGATTTTATTCATAAATGCTTAAGATAAGTACAAGTATGAGACAATACATTTGTAGAAATTGTCATTGTATTGGACCTATAAATGCTAGTATTGTTATACAACATTATTAGTCACATTTACAACCTATCCTATAAAATCCTAGTTTCAAACATATACAGACAGATGTACAAAATGTGCTCTGCTTACCAAATTTTCTAGATCATTTGCAAAAGGCCCTAAATTCCCTTTTATAGAAATAAGGGAGCAAACAAGCCTCAGGCCTTTTGATACTTGTGTCAGATATTCATTTGACCATTTTACCCATAACCAAAAGCAAGTACAAAGATATTATCGATAAAGGTCTATTTTTGGGTCAATTTGGAAATGTAAACAAAACTCATTTTATTGTTTGCAAAACTTAGCATTTTCTGAAAACCCTAAAATGGATTACTAAATGACCTTTGCAAGATGAAAGAAGCATCTAAATGTAGCCCATAACTTTTATAGCCTAAAGTTAACACTATATTATATTGTATATGGTTTAATCTAATAATATAAATATGAACTTTCAAACAAGATATCTTTTAAATGATTTTGGTCACTTTTTGAAACCAATATATGGTTCCACTTTCAGAGTTAATTTCTATGGTTTAATTCTTTCATTTAATTAATGATTGCTATGGTTTGCAAATCCCTTAATTGGGGAAAGAAAAACAAATTGTGGTGATTGGTTGTGTACTTAATTTAGGATTGTTTGGGTACTCTGGTATAAAGAATATAGTTTAGTGTAGGTTGACATATCCAAAATTTAAAGAATGATATAGAATTTCAAGTCATTTAGGGTTCCAGGGTATACACCACCCAACCCATAGTTTTTCATTGTATATTTATTAGCCATGAACTTTGAAATCTTGCAGTTCACGACTTCAATGTCACAACTTTTAGGCTCTACACTTCGTTTAATGGTTTTACAAAATTTGGGTTTTATCCAGTAAAACTAATGCTCACAAGGAGGTTATGTTTTAGTAGGCCTCACTTGGTTTTAGAATTATAGTGGAGCGTTATGCCTAAGGTTTAATCACCTTATGAATCCAAACCTAAATAACCCTTGGTTTAAGAATGTCGTATAAAATGAGGATGCCTTTCAGCCCAGGGATAAAACCTTAAGCATTTTGACTACTGCCATAGGTATATTACCACTTGCATCCTACACGATAATTTGAGATTTGGCTATGGTTTCAAGTAGCATGGGGCAACAAGGTTTAAAGAAATAAAGGGGAAGAAACCCCAAATCAAAGATATTATCGATAAATAATAGTTTTTGGGTCTTTCTAAAAAATCGGTAGGAGCTTAATATTTCAAGAACTGCTTAAAGGCTTTAAATATTTGATGGGGCCAAGCCCACAAAATGTAGGTCAAAGTATAAGATATGTTGAGGCTTGAGCAGAGATGGAGAATATGCAGATACTTGCATTCTCACGATTTGAGTCTTAAACGTTAGGCATTTTAGCTGAACACTAAAACAACCTATGGTTTGAAGGAAAAGGTTAGTCTAAAAGGATGTAGTATGATCATTTGAATTAGTTGGTACTAGTTTGGTTACTCAGTCAATAATAATCCATTTTTCTGAAGTAAAGAAATTTATTTTGGATAATTGTGCTTTCCCCATAGCCGATGTAGTTGGGCCTTAGTAATTCCACTGGCTATTATACTTTTGATCCTTCTACTGTTTATGATTTATTGATTGTTTCTATGCTAGAAAACAATTTCATTTCTAATGAAACTATTGGTTGCAAACCCTACCATTTTTTTGCTTGACTACCAATTAGAGATAATTCTAGCTTGTTGATTCCATGGTTAACAAGTAGATCTATATCCCTATTCGCTTCACAATAAATATGCTTAATTGATTGCATTTGCACCTCTTTAGTAATTCCCTTATTCTAGACACATTAGACTATAGATGGAAGTCGCCTATTTGGCCACTTATAATTGCATTTACACTCACTATTGAGTCACATCCCAACTCAATATTTACCAAACCTTTTTCTTTGCAAAGTAGTAACCCTCTAAGTATCCCTTCAATCTCTATGACATTGTTTGTAGATATCATAAGTTTTGTTGATAAAGCTGCAAATAATTGACCTTTCTCATTATGTATTAAACAAACAACTCTCGACTTCCCTGGGTTTCCATGGGAGGACCCATTTGTATTTAGCTTCAGTCTACCCCTTGGGGGATTCCATTTTTCCTTCAATATTTTAATCTTAGGATCTGGGGCAAACTGGAAGAAGGGAGGAACCTTGAGTGATTTTCAACTTTTCATGAGATCATCATCCCGAACTGTAAATTTTGTTTTCCTCTACATTTTGATATGAGAGTTCATCAACTCAATTACGTTTCTTTCTATGATGGATATTACTTTACTTATTGGCTTAGATTTATCTTGAAATACTATTCTATTTCTCTCTTTCCAAATGCTCCAGATCATGATTGATGGGGTTGCCTACCATATTTGGCCCCAAAAAGCTTCTTTTTTAAAGGATGGACAACTTATAAAGAAGTCCCATATTTTTCTACTTCTCGGAGTGGCCCACCCCCATTTTTCTAATAGTCAAACCCAACTTTGTGCAAAAAATGGGTAGTTTAAAAGTAGATGATATACATTTTCTTCACTTTTATTACACATGACACACCAATTAGGGCCTTCAATTCCTACTGTCTTTAGATGATCTCGAGTCAAGATTCTACCATGGAGAGTTTTCCATGTGAAGGCACCTGCCTTGGGTAGTACCCACCATCCCCAACATAGATTCTGAGGCCATATTTCATCTCCTTGCTCCATTTGTATTTAGTAACCCGACTTGACTGAATATCTTCTAGACTTTGCTCCACACCAAATCATTCTATATGATTGTTTATTTAAACATAGTTGTCTTTCTTAGAGGATTTTGGTTAACCTTTTCTTCATTGCATCTTCCATGGGGAGGGCATCAAAATTCAACCAACTACACTTTCCATTCTCATCCATCGTTACATAATCCCGAACATAATCTCCAATCCTGCTACTAATGGAGGGAATGTGGGCCACCAACTCGGGGTATTCTATTAATGGCTTATGACCCCCCCATGGGTCCTTCCAAAATTTTGCCTTGCCTCCATCATTTATTTTCCATGTTAAGTGGTTTGTAATTATGTGTTTGCAATTTAGCATGAAATTCCACACATGTGAGCCACCTTGGGAATTTGCAATTGTGAGAATTCTTTTTGAATTCAAGTTGTCTAAATATTTTTGTTGCATTATTTTGCACCATAGTAATATAGGATGTTGGTACATTTTCCATATTAATTTGGCACCTAGTGCCAGATTGTGTGCCTTTAGATTTCTTATTCATGCACCTCCTTTTTATTGGAACTTGCATACATTATCCCAATTAATTAGGGGAATTCTATGTTTCTCATTTGATTCATCCCACAAGAAGAGTTTTAAGATACTTTACAAACTTGAAGTTGCTTTGGATGTTAATTGCATGCAAGACATATAATAGATTGGTATTGTTGAGAGTATCGCTTTTATCATTGTAATATGTCCTACCAAATTTAACCATTTCCCCTTCTAGGTTAGAGATTTATCACTGCATTTTTCCTTTATCTTCTCCCATAGACATGTTCTTATAATTTCTTTGAATACAGGTTGTACACCCAAATATTTACATGGGATTTCATCTATAGTATATCCCAAAACTTTTGCTATTCTTTTTTGCATTATTTTTTTTTGTGTTGAAGAAATAAATTTTTGATTTGTCTTTATTTATTTGTTGTTCAAAGGCATTGATATATTTCACCATACATTCCTTTATCATTTCGACGTCGTTGATTGATGCTTCATCATACAATACTGTATCATTTATAAATTATATATGAGTGGTTGCTTCTATACCTTGAGGAATTTGCAATACTTTCCAATGCCCTTGGTTTTGATAGTAGGCTAGATATGCCTACTGAGAGCTTTATCCATTATTACAAATAAGAAGGGGGAAATTGGGTCCCCCTGCCTGATTCCACTTGTGCTTTCAAAAAACCACATGGTATATTATTAATTAGTATTGAATATCTTGTTGATGAGAGGCAATAGAAGACCATTTGAAGCCAATCCTTGCAAAAACTATTTTTTTCCATGATTTTGATCATAAATCTCCATCTTACTCTATCATATGCTTTGCTCACATCAAGTTTTACCATCATACTTGGGAGTCTTTCTTTGTTTATTGTATGCAATTCTTCATTAGCTAATATGATGCTATCCACACTATCCATTCCTAACATAAAACCACTTTGATTTGGTGATATTATCTTTTCCAAAGTTTTTTAAAGTCTGTTAGCTATTGCTTTTGAGAGTATTTGTAGATTGTATTGCAAAGAGATATTGGACAATAGTCACCAAAATTGATACAAACCTCTTTCTTTGGAATTAGGACCATAGCTGTATTGTTTATGATTTTCACAAATTTCTTTTTCTCCCTAAAATCCTCCAATACTTCCCAAACCTCCTCTTCTAAGAAGTGCCAACATTTTTGATAGAAGAAGGCAGGGAAGCCTTTAGGCCCCGGTGATTTATTTGGGTGTAGTTAGAAATCAACATTCTTTATTTCTTTCTTTTCTGAAAGGCTTAGTCGGCATGGAATTCTCCCTTGGAGATATTAACTTTGGTATATTTGCTAGGATACCTTCATCATTTAATGAATCTTCAGCATCGTTCGGGGCTAGGAGTTGTTTAAAGAAAAAGATTGCTTCCTCCTTTATTTCTTCTAGTTCCTCAATTGTCTTGCCATTAGATGATTGAATTATCAAAATCTTTTTGGGTGCTTTCTTTATTTTGGTTGTATTATGAAATAATTTTGTATTAGCATCACCTTCATTTAGCCATATCTCCCTTGATTTGGTTTGCCAATATTCTTCTTCCCTGTCCAAGATCTCATTGTATTCTGCCATGATTAATTTTTCCTTTTTATAGTCTTCCTGGAATGTACCATCTTCCATTACCTTTTTATTCAATTTTTCCAGTTCTTCTTTTGGTCTTTCTTTTATAGAGAAAATATTTTTAAAGGCTATCTGACTCCACTCCTGTAGTTTCCTTTTGATATGCTTTAATTTATTAGTGAATATAAAGCTTTTGGTCCCTATGCATTTTGGGTCCTCCTTCCACTATTGTTCAATTAGTTCCACCAAATCTTCCTTTCTAAACCACATCTTTTCCACATTGCAATAAGTATTTTGATAGTCTTTTTCTTCTATAATTGTCAATTTAGTAGGAAGATGATCAAAGCCGACAAGGGGGAGTATACTCGCTTCCAAATTTAGGTTTATTTCCATACAGTCTTGTGAGTATATAAACCTATCCAATTTTTCTTTAATACAACACTCCCCGTACCTCTTGTTTGACCATGTGCATGAGGCATTCTTTGTTTGGGCATCAATTAGATTGTTTTGCATTAAAAATTGTTTAGAAGCGCTCATTAAAGATGGGATTATTATGCTCCCTAAAAAATTTCTTATTTCCCAAGAAGTACATTAAAATATCCACCCAAGATAAACCTCCTTCTCCCGAGGGTTGAGAGTTTCAAGCTAAGAGATTCCCATAATTTTTCCTTTTCAAGATTCCTTGTTGGGCCATAAATATTAAACAAGATGAATTTAATGTTGCTTTTTAGGCTTGTGGCCTCACATAAATTATCCAGTTAGCTTTCTTCTCAATTATATTCATCCCAACCATATTGTTTCACCACACAATTTCAAGCCCACTTGCTGTTCCATAAGCCTTTGAGTAGGATTCCTCCCAACCTCCAAGGTGTATGATGTTAATGTTTTCTTCTTCTATCTTGGTTTATTGCAATAGTATTATATCCATGTCTACTCTTTCTATTTGATGCTTTATTAAGCGTCTTTTGTTAGGGGCATTTAGGCCCCTAACATTCCATGTCATTAATTTCATGGCTCCCTATGGAGGGAGTGCTCTCCTCCCTTTGTTTCCTTTAGAAAATTTTTGATGCTTTTAATTCCTTTTTCCTGAATGAATTCTTCTTGCCTTTGCTTATTTGGTTTTTTCCCTTTCTTTTTCTTTTTTTTTTAATAGGTTCAAGTATCTGAACAACTATAGAGAAATGCATCTAATGTCTATAATGTCAAGTTCATCGTATTCCTCTTCATATTCACTTTCAAAGGTGTTTCCTCTTTCTTCTTTTGGATTTTGTATTGCTAATCAGTGCTTAATCTAGGAATTGACTCCACACTAATTACCTCTTCTCTTTTACTGTCTTCCATAATGGTTTCCTTTTTCCTTATGCCCAATTCATAATTATCTTTGAGGGGGATTTGCATTGTATTTTTCTTTTTAGGGCTTCCCATTTTTGTGCCTATGTTATCTTGTTTCTTTTCATTGGTTTCTTTTTTCCTCCATATCTTTGTAATTTTTGAAGGAATCTTGTATTTTTCTATTGTGTGATTCCTTCATCCACACTTTAGGCAGTAAAGTTTTTGATCTTCAATTTCTATTCTTGCAACCAAATTCTTGTTTTAGATTTTAGCTTAATCTCCTTCAGAATTCGCTTAATTTCCGGTGCTTGGATCCTTGCATAAAGAGGAATTTCTTTCCAATATAGGGATATCTATTTCTATCAAAGTGCCTAAAGACCTTCCAATATTTTTTAGGCACTCCTCCAACCAATATTCTAGGGGCATATTATATAACCTGATCCATTTAGCCTCTATATATGGCTCATGGTTTCATAGATTGAAATTTGGTTCCCATTTTTGCATATAAATTAGGTTTCCTTCTCTTTCCCAGATGTCTTCTTTCAAAACTGAATCTCGTTCCTCTTCTGATAGGAATGCTATAATGAGAACATTGTTGGGAAAAAATTTAATCACATGATCCAGTTTCCAATTTGTTTGTGCCTAGTTCTCTATGGTGTCTCTTCCTTTTTTGGGCCCTATAATTTTACAGATGATAACTGATTCATGTAGGGGTTCAATATCTTCTTATGTTTCATCTTGGACATCAATCTCTATTGGATCCACCAGGCTATCTGATGGACAAACCTTGCTTTTCACCCTATTACCGGTTCTATTTCTGGGTATTTTATTTGTCTTGCTATTTTCCTTCTTATTCTTTGTCGATTTAATATTCTTCTCATCCGTTAATGTCATTTTGGGTGTTGAAAATTCCTTTGAGTTAATTGGGGAAATCCTTCTCTCTTTGACTGGTTGGTACCCCATTTCCTTCATTTAACAAAGGGTCGATTTATTTTATGATTGATGGTACTATTGTTTGGCCATGATACATAGTGAGGCATTTTGAATTCTACGCTTGTCTATTTATGTATGGCTCCTAGATGTCATTTTGGCTGCATGTTTCTTTTAACAATTTTCAGTAGGCTAAAATTCTAATATGAATTAATTCGTTGGGGGCTTTAATATTTTGTATTTTGCAATAGTCTTTTTTTCTCTATCACAAAAATGTTCGCAAGAAGAGCTTAATAATTATGGATTATAAATATTAGTCTTATATATTTTATAAATATTAAATATATATTATTCAATTTGTTTTAAAAATATACTTTTTATTTTTTTTGCTCGGTAATAGTGTTAATTTTATTAATAATTATAAAAGATTACATAGCCATTCTCATTGCAGCTTCATTTCAAAAACCCCTTTCCAACACCACTAAGATCCTCTACATGAAGCCCTAACCCTGCCACCTAGCCACACTACAATCAACTCCATGAATTACAAACAAAGAATCACTATATCAAACAAAGAGGCTCCCCAGAAAACCCTAAAAAAAAGGCCTAAAAACATCAACCCCTAAAAAGAGACCTATTAACAGGTCAAAAATTTGAAGCACTATTTGGTCTTCCCTTATTCTAAGATCAGAGGACCATAGAAAAAGTTTCCTTCTTTTCTTTCTTTGCTTTCTTCCCCTTAACAATTTTCCAACCGTCCTCCACTCTTGCAGCCTCCTTTTTCCATTCCAATGGTTTGCCATGGGGACTCTTCAAAATTTCATTCAAACTACCAATTGCTTGTTGACTTTGTCCATCACCTTTCCGTTTCCTACCTTCTTTCTCTTGCGACCTCATCACACCTTTTTTCTCTCAACACTCTGGTGTTGCTGCCCAATTTTTCAACTCCTTTTCACATCCGTTGAAGACAACATTATCACTGTTCACATACAGACTCCCTTTCTATGTTGGAACATCACTAGTCTGTTGTTGATCCACCCTTCTAACATCATTCACCAATGCCTTCTCGTCCTGACCTAGAGCCCCAAGTACCTAACCCTCCTCTTCCCTGCCTTTCAACTGAGAGCTCACTTGCTTCTCCTCCTTTTTCTCCACTGTATAGTGTTGGGGAGCAACATTTTTCCACCATGAAGCAAATTTATTTGTTATGTGTTTGGCACATTGAGCAGCCAAGTGCCCAGTTTGAAAACAAATTCTTCACCTAAAGGATACCCCTTCATAATCTAGGGGTTGCACCCAACAACCTTTCAAAGTTTTTATCCGGATCTCTTCCAGAAGCTCCTTAGACACGTCCATTTCCACCAAAATCCGAGCAAAAGTCGAATGCAGAAGATTTGAGGATCCCTCATCCACCATTAAAAAGCTACCTAAAGAGTTCCCTACAGCCTCCAAGCAGGAATCAAACCAAAATTGTAAGGGAAGGTTAGGAAGTCTCACCCAGAGAGGAACCCTCTGAAACACTTCAATGGCTAGGTTAAAATCCAAATGCCATGGCTTTAACATTAGTGTATATTTTTCTTCCCAATCCTAGTGATAGTCACAAAGGATCTTATTTCTATCTTGCTCCTTTTCAAAAACAACAATGAAAAAACCTTTAGCCATGGGATAAATTTGAACATACCCTTCTAAAACATGCTTCCAATGGTTAGAAATCCACTGGTGGAGATCGATCAAGCTTGGCCAAAATCCCTTGAATCTCCCAATCAGGCCTAGCCCAGAATAAACTTTTTCATTAAAAGTCACTTCTTGATCAAGCTCGCCATCTAGCTCCACTGTGATTGTTCTAGTTGAAGGAGGTAAAACAGAACCCCCTCCTCCTTGTCCCATCGAAAATTGGTTGAGTGCTTCAATGTCTGAGAGGATCCAGTTTGGTTCCACCCAATCTCAGACACCTTGGACCCCTTAACAAATCCATCTCCCCTTGTGACAAAAGCACCAGGTTGCCCACTCTTCTGGCCTCGTTGTGTAGACGGGTCGCCACCGTCCAATCCAAAGCCATCATCGCTATGGCATGATTTCTTTGCAACATTCTTTGTTTGGTTGCCTCGACAAACCTTCTCCCTACTGCAATTTTTGTTGTGCCGCAATCCATAGATCTATCCCTGAGAAGCCTTTCCTAGAGGGCTCGGTTAAGGAAAAACCCTAGTTGCGGTAGAAGACAACAGTCAACCATTAGCATCCATCTGGAAATCAATCTGGCAGCTTTTCAATTCCTAAAAATATACTTTTTATTATTTATATATTAAATTTGTGAATAATTAATTTATTATTTTATATAATACATTTGTTTTTTTTTTGTTTTGGCAAATTGCTATCAAAGAGGATAACACTCTTTATATTTCTTTGAAAACAAGATTACATATTCCTGGATAACAATACTTAAATATTTGTCCCATATTTTGCTGACCTTAATGCCATTGAATGTTTGGCCGTTGAGGGAGAAGATTTCTTTCTTTTTACTTCTGTCCATTCCTGCTTTGGATTGTTGGAGATATTTTGTTCGAAGCATTTTCCCTGCTTGGTTGCTTCTTCAGATATTGAATTTGTTGAGATCACCTAAGACTCAGAAGTCTGCAAATCAGATTGACCTTGAGTGGATGACTTGCCAGGAGTTGTAGATGCACCAATTACCTCATGGACATTGTTTTGTGAAGCCATTGAGGGAGGGGACACTTCCTGTAAATATTTTGGAGAAGACAAGTTCAAAGTATCCTTTGCAATTACATAGTGGCTTGATTCAACCCCAACCCACCAAGAAGGCTGATAAGAGACTTCTCCTTGTGCCTTAGCTTGTTGCTTATTCCATTGTGAAGTACCATGGGCTGTTGAGAAGCATTTTCTACATCTAAAAGCAATTTTTTCGTAATCTACCAATTGTCGCCAACATCTTTTTCTAACTTTCAATGAGATTTCAGCTAGTAGGCCTTTCGATAAATCAAATTCAACACATAAACGAGCACAAGTAGAGTTTTCATAATTGATAGTTTCTTTCAAAATGCTATGATACTTGCCTAGACCATTGGCAATTGCAATCAGGCATTCACTTTCTCAAAATTGCAAAGGAAGGTAGGGCAATCTTGCCCAAAGAAATGCCGAAGAAAACGTCTATATTCGAGGATCAAAAGAGGGGAACCAAGGCTTCATGCATAGAAATTCACTGTGGTAAAACCACAAACTTGTGTTAAGGATCAATTCTTTATCTTCCAGAGATTCAAATTCCAAAATAAAAAAAACCCTTTGCACATGGATAAATGTTGATTTCATCCTCCATGTATTCTTTCCAATTTTCGCTTATCCAGGCATGGAGGTCGCACAATTTCGGCCATACTCGCATGAATCTACATATCAAGGCATGTCTTTTCATAAACTCCTCTCTGTCATAAGCGATGTTGTCCAAACATATTTCTGGGGCCGATTCAGAGTTGCGGATGAAAAATGGGGGTTTCAGAGCACATGGGCGGGAAGAAAAAAATCTTGGGAAGAGGCCTTCGATAACTGCTTCCTTCCTCACAGTGTGTCTGAGTCATCCAGACTCAAAGCCATTTTGTATGACTCTGATTTGCGAGGAGAACTAGCCTCCCCACCCCTCGTTGAACCCTGCGAAAATTGAGAAGCCCTAACTCCATTCTTGGTAGGGCACAAGAAAACCTTAGCCATTTATGCGCTAGCATGGGCGCTCCCACCATAATCGGTCCCTGTACAAGCCACAGGAGAAGTTGGGATAGAAGGCTTGGAGAAAACGTTAGCAGAAGGAGCGACGAAGTTCATTGCAGCGAGAGCCATCGCGGGTCATATAATACATTTGTTATATGTTAATATATATTTCATATTTATATGATATTATATTATATAAATATTAAATATATATTATTCAATTTATTATATAAATATAAATTTTTATTATATATATTAAACTAGTTACTAATTTATTTAAATTTATTATTTTTTATTATTAATGTTAAATGTTAATTTTTATATTAATATAATTAATTTTTAAATATGCTATAATTATTTTTTAATTTAATTTTTCAAAATTATCTTCTAAATAGTAATAATTTACATATAAATTATTTTTATTATAAATATTAATTATTCTATTATTAAATAATAATTCAATTAATATTTTAATTTTATATATATGATTTTTAAATATTTAAATTATATTAAATGTAAAAATAAAGAATAACATAAAAATATAATTTCAATATTTATATTGAAGTTCTTTCTCAAAATTTAAATTTGTTCAATCAATTTTTTTACTAATTATCTATTAAAAAACATATAATTTAAAATACCTTACACCTTTCTGCTCCTCTAGCTCCTAACTCCCCCCACACATATAAAAGAATTGTTTTATTTGTTTAGTCTTTTAATATATAATCTATATAGATTTTCATTAAACTCAAGAGTGGAGTCAAACCCAAGACCAATGGAGAGCAAACCCACCTCCCAAGCCAACTCTACTACCTATACAAGCTAATAATTATATATTTTTAGTTGTAGAAAACCAACAAATTGCTTATAATTTTATAATTATTACATCTTTATAATTTTAAATTAATATAAATTTTAAAATATTAGATCAAATATTTATAATATGCATTAGTCAAAAATCGATATGTATTTCTTATTAATTATTATTATAGTATATTTTTAATATTCATAAATGTTGGTGTAAATAGGCGTTTGATCTATTTAGTTTAGTTGTCTAATAGATCCTATTCACATGTTAAGTCCGTTTAAATTCTAAGTAAATTAGGTGTATTCTTTTAGAAGTCTTAGTTGTTTAAATAAGATCTTAGCATCTAGTTGACTTTTATTTAACATGTAGTTGTCTTATCATACAAGATTAAGACACATGTCAAGATCTTGTTTAATTCTATCTCACATTTTTGTTTTCGTTGTTTTTTATTTTTGCAAGTAAATTGAAAACTTGAAAACTTGAATGATTTTAATAATAAATCAATCAATCTACAAACTGATTTTACAAACAAATCATTTGATAATCAATATTTAATAAATATATTATAAAAAAAAAACTCAATTTCAACTACATTGAAGATATCTTAATATCGAACTTCAATCAATCTACAATATCCCTTTACTAACAAATCATTTGCTCATCAATATTTAATTATTTGTTAAATCTAAAATCATAATTGTCCTGAATGAATCAAACTTGGAGTCGAAGTAATAATCTTCATTGACAGTTGTTCAATGATTGCGCTGGACAATATAAAAAGCCGGCTGAATTTAAAAAATATAAAAATAATAATAAGATAGAGGTCTAGGAATTCTATAGTTTAAGTCATCTCCATATTTATTCAATTCTCTGGGACCAGGTCATCTCCATATTTAGCAAAGCGCTTGGCAATCTCACGAATCGAACAAGTCAGAGTACCTTTTATTCAATAGATGCTATCCAGATCAGCTGTCCAGCGAAAATCTGTTGGGTTCATACTTTAGCATTCTTTATCAATTGGGCTCTCAAATTCACCCCTTATTGTCAATTGGGTATCATGCGGCTTAATCCAATAACCTTATTTTCGAACATTTATTCATTTAAAACGTTGTAATCTCAGCTGATTTTTATGCTATTTGGACAGATCTTTGAAATCTGAGGACCGTTACAACAACATGGGGTGCAGAGGATTCATAGCTTGTATATTGAACATTTTGAATTTTTTTCAGACATTTTTTGGAGCAGCAATGATCATTTATTCAGTATGGATGCTCCGTCAGTGGGATTCTTTTCACAACTACATACCCAATTCATTTACATCTAGTGCGACACTTGGAATTGATCTTCCAGCCCCTTGGTAAGTAACTATTCTGATATTAGCATGTAGGTTGTTCAAGCTATTTTATTAGAGAGTTACCGTTCTCATATTTATAAAATGATTGAACAAATGACAGGTTTATCTATACATTTATGGGAATTGGCATCATTGTGTGCGTGGTTTCTTGCTCTGGTCACATTGCTGCAGAAACTACCAATTGGTGCTGTCTTTGCTGTGTATCCTGGAATGATTAGTTTTTCGTTTATTCAAATTGAAAAATTGGGACTCGCTTTAATTTCAAAAACATGATGAAAAATCTGATTGAAACCCCAGCTGCCCATGATATACGCATCTTTTACACCCATGCCATTGTGGTTTATGTAGTCTTCTGTGTGTCTGGTAATCGAGTTCTAGTGGACTGAGCTGATGGCCTTCCGTACCAAAAACAATTTACAGTATCAGTGTAAACCAATTTCACTTCATCCTGTTAGTACCAAATATATATAGGTTGCAGCCTACAATCAACTAGATGTATAAATGCAACTTTCTTGAATATGCACGAGATTATGACTTTCAGAGCTGTCTGGAATAAAGGAAGAATTTCAGAACATGCAGTATATTCAGATCATAACTAGATGGATGATAGAAGAAATGACTCTGTATTAAGTATTCCAAGCATTTGATCCGGAAAAATAACATTCAATGAGGATACTGCAGAAAAACTCCAATTTTTTAAGGAAGAATTCTCTAATCAGCATTGTAGAGGATGTTCAATTTTCATCAAGTCAAATATATTTCTGAAAGCGAAAGGAATGTGAGGTGACTACCACACTGCCATCTTGGACAAGCCCCTAGACTGCAGAAATCAATTGTCCTGCAAACACTTTAGGATCTTATAAAGGATCAGATGCTACAAGATTGTTGATATAAAAGGGGAACCAGAATTCAAAAAACACACGGAGGGATTGAGAAGTGTACAACTATCTGAGCATAATTTGTGGGAATAGGACAAAGGGCATCAATATTATCTAATTATTATGTGGAGGAATTTCAAATTAATTATACTAGCTAACAACACTGTTTTTCATACATAGGTGTAGAGACTTGATATCTAGCCTATGTTGTATTTACTGCTGATCAAGATCAACGGCCTGTCTGAATCTAAGCATTTAGTTTTCTTGGAGCCTTGAAGCATTGTCTAAAGTAACAAATTGCTAGTTAAGTCATTTATGTAGCCGTTGGTTATTTCAGCCTGGCAGAAACGATATAAAACCCTCTTTTGATATCATTAAGGACCTTGGCACAACTGTCTAAGGGATGCAATTAGGAGCAGTAAACTCTAAAAAGTTGTTTTTACCTAGTTCTTATGACTATACAGTAATGTTATTTGTAGCATAGCAGTGTATGGCAAACATTCCTTGAGGAAAAATTTAATAGAAGGATTGTATACACACGTTGCACAGCAGCAGACTTGCAAAAAGACCAGGAAGAAACTATTTACAAGCCAAAGAGATCCACTTAGCATGCAAGTCTATCAAGAAATTGTGGTACTGGAGAAAGTGAAGATGCTAACTCATCTCTACTTGCTCTTCAAAGTCTGTTTTGAGTCGGTAAAAGCTTTAGGCCAATATTAGAAAGAAATCGACACAGAATATGAGTGTTTGAAGACAAAAGATTTCTTATCTTATCCTCTAGACTCTTTATCAGTTTTGACATATTTATGAGAACTATTTGGCTTGGCTTGTTCTTTTGAAATTTAAGAATTTTCTGTATTGCAATCATTTTCTCTCATTTGCTACAAAGTTCGATTTCTATAAAGCCTTAATAATGCAACAGTACACAGTGCTTGTTTTTCTTCTTATTTTACTGGAAGCAGCTTTTGTGGGAGACATATTCTTCAATCCTCACTGGAACAAGGTGAGTTATTCTATGTGAAAGAATAAAGTAAACAATTTTTGTCTTCAAGACTATGTTCTATAATGTTTTAAAACTAAATCTGTCTAATGTTTTTTTTCCTTACAGGACATTCCCGATGATCCAACTGGAGAGTTTGAAAATATTAAAGAATTCATTGAAAGCAATATTGACCCTTGCAAGTGGGTTGGTTTAGGAGTAGTAGTTATTCAGGTAAGACACTTCCCGATCATTTACTATGTTTATGCTGCTGTAGTACACCAAAATGATTATTTTCATTATGAAAGATGAAATTCTGGATGTAAACAGTGATCATAACTTGCATTGATTTTATCAAAGTATTTACTCAGTGGGAACCTCAGCATCATAACAGAGGACCTAAAAGTGTTGTCAGTTAGGCCGGACAAACCAATAAATTATAATTCAAACACATGGATTTTGAAATTGTTATAACTAGCTGGTGATTATCTATCACTAATCCCTTATAGGCCTTTTCTTTTTTCCTAAAAGGTTTGCAATTGTCCACAACCATCTACCACTCTGGATACTTATAAAATGAAAGAAACATGTAATTGCTTTTGAGAGGTCTCAGACGGTTATGCCCAGTATGGATGATTGCTCTACCTCTAACTCTACTATTCCATTGAGGCTATTGGAGAGCATTGCACGACAGAAATTTTAACTCTCAATAGCAACTGCTCCAAGTCAGTTTTATGCATGGTGGAGAATTTAAGTGGCTCTGATTGTACTTCTGCAACTGTTCATTCTGGCTTCCCTTTGCAAACTTCTATTCTTAGGTAAATTAGGTGACTCTTTTGGTGTACATTCATTCCTTCTCAATATATTTTTTGGTTTCTTAGGATATTTCTGTTTTGCATGCCAACATCAATAAGTTTTCTCCATATTTTTTAAAAGAGGGGATGGAGGTTGCACTCCAAATACTCTTCCACTCTAAATGCACTTGTTTGGTCGCAGAAAACCTCATATAACTATGCTAAAATAATAAAAGAAAGTGTGTTGGGGCAATGTGCTGAGAGGCATATGGATTTAGGAGATACATTGATCTAATGCTGTAGGTAAATAAAATTCTATTAATAAATGCAAGTAGTAAATTCATTGAACATAGAAAGCTTCCTCCCAATATTGTATTGTGTCCATAGTCAATAAATGTTATTTCATCCTTATGTCTAAGTCGTCTCTTTCTTATGGGAAATATTCTCTAACCTACAAAATACTCTCTTGTCTCTACCATCCATTTAGTAGAACTTATGGCTCATTTCAAGAATATAGTAAATTTAATAAACACCCTCAATTTTTCTTTTTTGAAAATTGTTAGCTCAAAACGGAATGAAATGCTTAGTAACTTCCTTTCCACTTTCTAATCACCAAGTTCCTAACGTGGGCAAGGTGAGAGCATGCAGTGTTCGGGATTACAAAATTACTTGAAATGAAACAGCTGAAAGAAGTGTCCACTTATCCAGTGGGGTTAGCTTAGCATTTCCACTTTTCAGTGAGAAAGCTTATACAATAATGAAATGCAAGCAAGCTTTTCCACTTTTCAGTGGTGAGTGAACACAACAAGAAAGAGCAACTCTTCCACTTTTCAATGGTGAGTGAGTACAAGGTAAGAACAACTCTTCCACTTTTCAGTGGTGAGTGAGTGCCATAAACCTCTTGTTTAGTGGAGTAACAGCAAATAACAAGAGCAAGTAACTGGCGGTACTACCATCCAGTGTTACAAGGTTAGCTCATTGAAAATCACATCAATATGAAAAGAACTGTTGCTGATATGAAAGAAACTGCCGTAACACACCCATATGGTTAGCAAAGTAAGTAACAGCAAATAACAAGAGCAAGTCACTGGCGGTACTACCATCCAGTGTTAAAAGGTTAGCTCATTGAAAATCACATCAATATGAAAAGAACTGTTGCTGATATGAAAGAAGCTGCTGTAACACACCCATATGGTTAGCAAACCAAGTCCCCAAACCACCCAATTTACAACAACTTATATACCTTACAATCAGGTGCTGGGAAACATAGATATAAGTCTGAAAATTCCTTATGGCTGCTAATATCTGCTTTAGCAGGTCTGAAACACTCTGAAACTGGTTGGTGCATGCCTGGGCGGCCAAGGTAAACACCCCCAAACACCTCCTCCACAACAATGTTCACCTCAAAATGGTTTGTTATACATTTACCCAGCCTAGGTGCCTCAAAACCAAGTGAAATCTCCTCCACAGGTGCAGTGATTTGATCCTAGAAGATCACGCTCAGGTCACAGGTACAGTTGGAGCATAATGGTATGACCTCCATCATTAGCAACTCTTCATTTTGTGATTTTTAAACTGCAAATATGTCACAAACAGGTCTGAAAGGAGGCTGAAATCATCTATAAACAATGATATAGCAGCAATGAACATGTACGGCCTGCTAGGAATGGTATGGCTTGCCTGGAGGGGGTGGCCAACATTATCAAGCATCATCAACACTGCAAGAAACTCAAATAATCTTCACCAATACTGCAAACAATACTACCAAAAATGCAAACCAAAAACACCATCAAAAGAATTCATTTTGAAAAGCCAAAACTAGAAGCTTCAATCAACACCAATAGTGACCCTTGGATGGAATCACACTAGTTTAGCTAGGGAATTTCTTTCAATTCCGAAACTAGAAATCCACGAGGGTTTTCATCCTCAATGATTATGGAGAACCCAAACAAAATCCGACAATATAACAATATCATTCTTCAGCATAAACATCAATGAACCCCAATGCCTCCTTATATAGATTTTGGGAGGGAGAGTTATCAATTTTGAATTAATAAAATAATCTACTTTTCCACCAAAATCCCTTTTAAAATACTAATAATCTTTTTTCAAGTGCCAAGACCCCTTATTCCTCAGCGTCCAAATGAGGAACAAAAATACCTTTTCAAAAAGATATTACACTTAAGTTAACAAAAATAATAATAAAATATTATAGCTTAAGTGAATAATTAAAATATTCCACGCCAAGTTGTGGAAAGTACCGCAACACATCGGAATCCAAATTTGATCATGCCACGATGATACTAAAGCAGTAGGAGTATGATAGGAGTCAACTTGGTGACTTACTATAAATAGATGTGCTCTCTAAGAAATTTGGAGAACACCCCAATTGTTAGAAAACACTTCGAAGAGTGTCATTGAGATCTATACTGACCACAAAACTCATTACCTTGAATTAAAACCATAGTTCTACGGAGTTCCCTAATGGGGGGACGCAGGGAGATGGGGATGGGTTTTGGGGATGGGGGACCAAGGGCCAAAGTTTGGGGATGGTGGGGAGACGGCGGGGGGACAATGGTGGGGTGGCGGCAAGGTGCTGAAATACATATAGTACTTGAAAAATAGTTATAAAAAGATGTTAAGTATAAGAATTATACATCTTGGAGATAGCTAGGAGTCCCCTAGACGTCTTGAGTACACCGCGACATCCTCGAAGTCCTAGCAGCGTCTTGGAGATGGTGATGCTGGTGGTGGGATGGTGGCGTTGGTGGTGGGCTGGTGGGGGGATGTCCCCCCCAAGTCCCCAAGTCTCTGTGACGGGGATATCTAGGAAACACGAGATTTTTTTGGGGGGGGCGCGTCCCCATGGAACACTGATTTAAAGCCTTGTAACACTAAACCTGCGTCCTCCAAGAACTTTGGAGTCCCCTTGCCTTACCAATTAGCCCACAGGAACTCAAGAAATAGGCTAATGGTCCTCAAACTAACTAGGCTTGAGAAGGGGACATAGTAAAAAGAAACGACACATTTCATTTTTATTGATAATTAACACAAGTTTGTCCCTGGCAAGCAATGAAATAATTTCTCTTTAGTTAAAGCTTCTCAATGTTGAATGCAGTTTCCTTGTTGGTTGCAGCTCATGTGATTGAGATTTGATATATTTAGCCTCTTGATTTAATTATCTACATGCTTTTACTTTATTTTTTAGGAATGGACTCTTAAAATTCAATATCAGCTCTTTGGGTTTTGTGGATTTCGCAAGCATCCCTGTTATTCAATCAGCTATAAATATGCCAATTTTTTGAATTTTCAAAATCCTGCATCTTTGTCAGAGATGGTGTCATTACCAAAAATATAGGTGTAAATAGTTAGAGAGTTTTGCTGCGAGTTCTGAGTAAATACCTATCTTCTACTGACTCTTCATTGCCAGCATGTAATCATGTAGGCCTAGTGTCCATATTTTTAATGGTAATTATTTTAGAGACTAGTCCTTTGTTTGTTTGTTTGTATTCTCCATCACACTTCTTTCTGTGGATGTCATATACAAGCAAGAGGAGGGGCCCAGGTGATTCTTAGGATTGCCATTGCTAGGTTTGGCAGTAGATTACATGCTTTTTGAGCTTTAACCGTGTTTCATGCATTTTTTTTATGTTTTACATGATTTCATTCAAGGTTTTTCTGTCCGTAATACTATTGTTCAATTTGTCTAAGAGCCCTTTATTTCTTCTATTAACAAACATTTCATAGTTTAGATTTTTCTTTTAGAAATTTATAACTGACTTTCAATCCAGTCAACGTCATTTGAGTATTGTGTTCATACAATCAGTTCTGTAGATTAATTCCATATATATACATGTGAGTTCTCAAAGACAGGTGGGTCCGATGTCTCCTAGCATCCCAAAGTCAAGAGCAGGCATGTAGTATGACATCTATGAGCTATTTCTGAAAAGAAACATCAGTGCTCCTGCAACATGAGTTGAATGCTTATTTGAAGGTCATAGTTCCTTAGACTATCTACATTGTTTAGCAAAGGAACTCTAGGATCATATGTTTTGCACTTTTGTGTAAATTGTGGTAGGATGCTAGACACTCGTTTTCATGAAATGGAAGGAACTTGATAAAGGATTGAGTATAGTCACAGAAAATCCCTAGTAGTATTGTAGATTATACTACAAATGCAATTTTCTTTACATGGAACCTTTTCTAAAGGGCACATGCTTGAAAAGTAGGCTACATAGCTAACTTGCTTGTGAATTTTTCTAGAAGGTAAATGGGAAGGTTGTAACCAATTGATTTAAAAATTCCATCTTACTCAGGGCAGCTTAAAACTAATCATTTTAGTTCTTCGGAATTATTTTAATGAGATTCTATATAAGGAAAAGTTCCCACAAACTCTGTAGCAATTAAACTTAAAACAAAGCTTAACTACTTAACATACAACTATTCCACATTAGCCCTTCGAGGAGAATCTTACATAATTTCAATAGCATTTTGGTATATAAATAACACTTCAAAAAGAAAGAATGAGAGAGATGAAATAGAAACAAACACACGAGCAAGAATAATATTATAAAATAGGTGTCATTTGCTTTCTAGACATAAATTCTACAAGAGTGAGAAAAGTATATGGGATCATTGATTCCATGTAGAAGGAAAATTAAAACTACTACTAGATAGAAGAGACCTGAAGTATACCAATCAGATGTAGGTGAAGATCCACTATAAGTGGAATTGCCTTAATATACCCTTACATATGGCTCATTATGTAGTGAAGTTGGAGTGGAGTGATACCAAGAAAGTAAGAGGAAGACACCATTCAATGATGTAAAGATGGCATGTGGCTTTATGCAGTTTTGTTGTAAGACATTTGAGAATGGAGAGCAATCATTAGCCATTTTTTACAATTTGTTGCCTTTGTACATGTATAATGTAAGTTTGCATCTAGGAAATGGAGAGTGAGATGGACATGAGGGATCCCACTAATTGGTTGAAATGTTGTGCTACACATTCTAGATAGCTTTAGAAGTTCACCAAACATTTTTTGTTCATGTAGGTGATGACTCACTCTACTTGTCAAAGGAATTAGAGTACATATGGTTTCATTTGTAATGTGAAGAACTATTTGGTATTGAAGAGAGAAGATTGCTTGGTTTTCATCCATAGTAGTCATCATCTCTTTATGTATTAGTGTTCCATAAGAGTTTTCAAATGGGGAGGATAGGGGCACCATGGACCTAGATTTGGGGATGACAAGAGGATGATGGTTGGTGGCACAAACATATATATAGTTATACAAAACATGGGCCCAAAACAAATATTATTTTTTACTTTTTACATCCAAAGCAAGTGTTTGGGGGTAGGGTCCCTAGTATGGTCAAGGGGCAATGTCCCTTGTGGGGGTCTGGGGGCAAAGCCCGTAGGAGGGTTGGAGGGCAGCATTGTGTGGCCCACATGGACCTTTATGGCACATGCCATTTTTCATAATTTTATCACCATGTTTTCTCTAACACCAAATCTTCATTATTTTTGACCAAATAGTCATTTGTCAAAGAACTAAAGGTGAAGTTGGGAAATTTGATGAATCTAAATGATGAGGGTTGTGTAGTTCAAGAATATCATCATTCTTGAATCTTTTTATTATTTTTCTTATTTGTTTTGACACTTCTTACAACAATTAGTAGAAACTCACGAATGTTTGTCATATATGACTACTTGATAACATCCACTACCACTCCACCCTCACTGCTTCCTCCACCAACGGATAGTGATGTACGGATTGAGAAATATTTGATCACCAACTTCTTAAAGTTAAGAGAGTGAATTTGAGTAAACAAAGGCAATAACAATTGTTTAAATAGTTTATTTTTCCTCCAATACCATGTAAGCATTCCTTCTTTTTTCTAAGGTCAACCATGTGTACATGCCATCATGTTGTATGTCTATTCAAATCTTTGACATATCAAAATCATTATCATGACAGAGTAACTTTGTTTCCCTTGAAGGGGGACACCCTCAAGATGTCATGTGCTTTGGTAGGGACGTCCCTTCAATTTCCCAAAATCATATCAGCCAACATGGCAATCTGATGATGACTTGTTAGTCCAATTCCCGACCCATGTGGCATGAAATATATCTTCTTAGCATTCGTTGATTTGATGGCAGTCTTTTTGTGCTCCCATTGTCCTTCCTAGCCTCATTTGTACCTTTTTAGCCCTTGGCTGGGCTTCTGAGTCTTCATGCCAACCCCAAACCCTTTTTTAGACCTTTAGCTGTAGGGTTGCCTAGGTGACCTTGTTTAAACTATAGGGTCAACCAGGTGACCATGTTTAAGCTATAGGGTCAATCAAGTGACCTACCTTTCGAGAAGGGGCGACCCAACCCCTTGAAAGTGGTGACCTTGTTGTGTTTGAAGGACTCATAATTTCTTTAGGTCCAACATTTTTCCACCGTTGTTGCTTTTGATTGTGAGTTGATTCAAGTTCTTATTGAACCTCTTCTTTTCTTGACTAAATCTTCTCACCTCTTAACTCAAAAACATCTCCCTTTTTATCTCTCAATCATCTCCCCCTGATTATGAAGCTTCTTTACCCATTTATACTCCCTTTTCCATTGGCATTTGAGAGTTTGTTTTTTGTAGTCTTGTCCATTCCTACAATATAAGTTTGTGTAGTTCCTATATTGACATCAAGGCATTTCTAAGACAAACATAAACACACAAAACCACAAACTAAATGGGAACAGTGTATGGAAACTATTGAGGACAAGGAACTAAATGGAATGGCAATTCATTGTCAAGGCCCATGTTCAATAATTTGTACGCTAAAGGGGAATGTTAGGTACTAATCCTAAATTTGTGTTAGAAATGAGTGTGGGGAG
>VDFB02033824.1:0-45139 GCA_007258455.2 Sequoia sempervirens | reverse complement strand
AAGTTTTGACAAATTTGAGAAACATATGATTTTATGCACCTATCATAAAAAGCTCATGTTAAGTGTCTTCTTGAGACTAATTCACCCTAGGGTGAATGGGTCTTGCTAGGCCTTTCTAAAAATTCAAAATTTGGATATGTAGCCTTTGATATGCTCTTCCTACTTGTACCTTTCAATCCTCACTTTTGGATTTGGATCTGCAACAAAATTGAAATTTTTTGGTTTGTTTGTATGGGGGTTTGCCTCGGTCAAACCTCAAGTTTGGTAATTAAACCTTGATGAAAAATATAGATTTGAAACCTGAAAGTGTGTGTGAGCCCTAATCTTAAGTGTGTCTAAGATTGTTAAAAGTTAACATGTAAAGAAACCTTATTCAAATGTGTTAGAATAAGATCCCTAAATGTTTAGGGAGAATTCAAATCCCTTAATAGATCTAAAATCGTATTATACCTTGCTTTAGGTGGCTAGTAGAATGAATATAGAAGACGAGATCACAAGGAAACAAGTCATTAGATCAAGGGAAATGGCTAGTTGCGTGTCCCAAAACCTAGAATCCATCATGATCCACCATAGGCATCAATCTTCAATCATGAACAATGCTTGATCAATCTTCACAAAATGAGCTTGAAGACCTACATAACCAATTGAAAATGTTGTTCCAAGACTTCAACTTTTCTTGCTTGAATGTTCCTTGACCGTGAATTCTAATCATGTGAATATCTTCTCAATCTCATTCTCATCCTAGTGTAAAATGGTGAAAATACTAGGCTTTATAGGCTTCCTTTTTAATTTCCCAATTATTAAATCCAGAAAGCCGATATTTAAAAATTGAATCTAGGACTTTAAAATTCCGCCAAAAACATGTTTAAAATTTGAATTAGGATTTGTAAGAGAGGGGGAAAAACCACGTTCAAGGCCCCAGGTCACGGAGGGCCAAGAGAGGAAGGCTTCCCTAACTTACCTCACCTTAATGGGGTGTTAGGAAATGCAGGGCGAGAATAATGAGGACTATGAGGTCTTTCAATCACTTTGCAAACTTGAAATATAGAATGGGGTTAGGCGATCTGGTTTTCAAGTCCAACACTACACCTCAAGAAACTCTCTTCCTGAGGACGAACGTGCGGCATGTTGGTGTCTCTCAAGTGTGTTGGCGTCCGTACAACCAAACAACTAAAGAGACAAGGTCGAACCTAGAAAACAAGCTAACGACCTACCTAACTACCACTAAAGGGCCAAAATAATAATATCAAGTAAATGAAACTCTCTAATGTGATAAAGTAAAAATGTGAGAGTTAGGGTGGCAAGAATGACCTCACAAAGAAATCCATTCGCTAGCTAGCTCTCCAAAAGAACATTCACCTACACACAAAGAGGAGGAAAAATGTTGGGTGGCTGTATAGGGGTTTGCCTTAGTCAAACCCCCATTTTGGTGTTTCCACTGCCATAGACAGCCAAGAAAGCGAGTATGATAAATAAAGTAATGTAATGAAGAACACTAAAACACTACAAAATAGCAAATGTGCTTCCTCAACCAAGTAATAGAGGAGAGGAATGTGAAGCTTATCACCTCCACCAAAAGCACTCAAGGCTAATGGAGGAGAGAATGAGAGTATTTGAGCCTCTGTTGCAATGGTGTGGTCCCAAACTTTCTCTACTGAAGTGGTGGAGTGAAGTTGTTGTAAAGGACTGCAAAAGTGCTACTAGGATGCTTGAAAAGTGCAAGAGAGTGTGAAGAAGTTGAACTGAAAGCTTTGAAGAAGTTGTGTAGAATGCTTAGAGGATGGAATGAAAGAGTGAATAGTGAATTTGAAGGAAAGATGAAAAAAACGGCCATATTTGGGTCAGTCGGCTGAAGGGGGCATTACAAGTCAACTTCCAATATGGAAGTGAAGGCTTTAAGAAGGGCTTAATAGAATAAGGATATGTTGTCATCATACGAACGCCTACGCGAATAGCATCCTGATGGAAATTTCCACCGGGATACTCCAAACACCAAGCAAGTGGGCTGAAAGCAAAGGACTTTATGTGTAATTAACCCTCCGAACTTGGTTTTCTAAAATGGAGGAGGGCAGATTTTGCATAAGGAAAACGACTCATATAATATTTTATTCACTTCAGTGGAGCACAATACTAGCTTTTATGCCGCAGCAGATCAAAGAAGAGGTGTCAAAGCCCACCGAACCATCGAGAAGCTAAACCATCTAACCAAACCTAAGGTGCAGAGCAAAGAATGACTTTCATAGCTTCTCAAAACTATGAAGCTAAAGAAATAAATTGTCTCACACGCCCACGAACCTGCAAGGAGGCAACCCCCAAGATCTCTCAAATGAAGGAAGCCTCATGAAGTAAGTGCCTTACAGGCCTACAAACCTGCAAGGAAGGTGTCCCCTAAAAAATCTCACATGGAGGATACCCGGGAAGCATCCCCTAAGATCTCTCACATGAAGGAAGCTAAGAAAGTACCCTACAGACCTACAAACCTATAGGGAAAGTATTCTCCAAGATCTCTCGTATGAAGAATACCCAAGGAAGCGCTCTACAGACCCTCAGAAATGTAGAGAAGGTGACCCCCAAGATCTCTCACATGGAGGAAACCCAAGAAAGCACCCTACAAACCCACAGACCTATAGGGGAACCACCTCCAAGATCTCTCACATGAAGGAAGCTCATAGGAAGCACCCTACAAGCTCTCAGACCTACAAGAAGGTATCCCCCAATATCTCTTGCATGCAGGAAACCTAGGAAAGCAAACTTTGCAAGGTCAGGAAGTGGCCATGTAGGCAAGTAAGTGGACAGTTGCACAGACCGTCAATAATTTGGAAGACTTTCAAAGCAATCCCTTAGGAACCCATCGTGAAGAGGGGGTCCACTCAAGGGATGCACCGTTTGAAAGCAAATGTTTTCTTTCTTGAATTGATCCATCATCAAGGGATCCTTTTGAAAGATGTTCACTTCATCAAGGAATTTGAAAGGAAGAATATGCCCCCACATGAGAGGAAATTCAAAGTTGTCTTGCTTCGGAAGAAGGTTTTCAAGTCCTTTCTTTACGAACCCATGATGAAGGAAACATGTTTCGTTAGGGCTCCAAGTTGGGAATTTGATTCTGAAGAAAGGTTTGCAAAGACTTTTGAGAAAAGATTCGTTGGAAACAAATACATTTTCTAAAAATCAAAATGTTGAAGTAAAGGCGTTGTCACACATGAGAGGGACAAATCAAGCAAAGAAGAGAGAAAGATGAAGACAAAGCAAAAGAGAAAAACAAAAACAAAGGGCACAGGGGTAGCTTGATATTTTGAAGTCAGAACTGCTCATAAATATATATATGTATGTACAATAATAGTATATAAATGAACTGTCATCAACCCCCTACTATATCAAACCATGTGAAAAATGCACAAGAAAATAAAGTAAAAATAAAAAATTAGGTCAACATGGAAGGGAAGCCTAAATGCCCCCAACGTTTTGCATCCTCCCCAATTTATCAAAAATCAAGCACAAACATGGAAGAACGATGATACAAATAGAGGAAGGTTTACAACACAAAAACCACACATGTATCCAAGCACCAAGAAGGTTGAAAAGGGTCATCCAGACACACATAGCATGATCACGGGGGACACATCACATAACACACATACACACACACAAGATCAAGAAGAGGCCTCCTCCTAACATTGATCGACCAAGAGGTCATCCACTTCCCATTCTAGATCATCCACTTCCCTGCAGAGGTGGGATGTTAAGAGGAGGAGCATTTGACCCTCCTGCAACAAGGGCCAAGGAAGAAGGCTCCACAAGGTTTTTTTCATCGAGCTCTTGTGGAGCTAGGGTCATGGATTTTATGAAGATCTCTGACAAGCCCGAAACTTCATCCATAGAGTTAAACATGCACCCTGTTGGAGCCTAAAAATTCATGCAAATTTTAGGATCCCATATTCAAAAAGTTGATTTTAACACTCAGGAGTACAGTTGAAAAAATCTGCTCGAGTGGCTCAATTTGAAAAATCACATAATAAAGTCAATTCAATTTCAAGTGAAATCACTTTACAAACATGTTCATCTAACATATGGGAGTGTGCACGCCAATTTTTAGCTTCATACCATCAATTTTGACAAAGTTTTAGAGGGCCAAGTTTAAGGGCTTTTGAGAAAATCTACTGTCAGCATAGAAAAATCTGTTAAAGTAGCCCATTTTGAAGGAAAATATTAAGCATTTGAAAAAATATTATGAAAAACCAGTTGGTACTCTTGAATCTCCCTATCTCAAGGTACATCCATGCCAATTTTCAAGGCATTTGAATATCATTTGGTATTTTTGCAAAAAACAATTCCGAATGGATTTTACACAGTTTGAGGATTCCATTTCCAGAACAGCTGCAAAAGGGTCAACTTTGGCATTTGATATTTTGTGAAGAATGAAGTTTGGTGAAAAATCATTGTGTGCAAATGCTCATGGATCCCAAATGAACTAGTCTCCCAAATTATGGTTTCATAGGAAGTGATTTGACATTTTTACAAAATTGCAAATTGGTGAGTTTTTTTTGACAGGTACAATATTTTAGAAAATAGCTGAGTGGGCAACTTCAATTATTAACAGCTCTTAACCCCAATAATATCATGCCAAACCGTTTTATAGGAATACTCCCGTATCATAGCACAACACGCTGGTGCGATTTCATAGCTTTTGGAAATCATTTGATCGGTTTTCAAAAGCCATTTTGCAGGCTACTTGACTCATTTTGTTACATTGCAAAATATCAGAAAATGGATTTTTGACAAGCACCCATTTCAATTTAGAGATAAATCACCAATCGATGGAGTACCACTGGAATTATTTCAATACCAAGGCTGCCTATTGGTTGGAATTGGGCAAGTATAGAGAATTTATGATTTGGGCAAAAGGAAATTACTTTGGAAATATGAGAATAAGCTTTTCCCTAATACAATTGTATCCATTCTTTACATATGGGGATCGGATTTATGTTGGAGATATTCATGAGTCATTTCGTTATATAGAGTATTAGTGAGATGTGAATCGACTTTATATATTTGCAGACAATCGTGTAAAAGTGAAAAATAAAGGGTACAAAAATATTTAATAATTAGAATGAATGTTTCAATTAAACTTGTGGTACAAAAATATTTAATAATTAGAATGGATGTTTCAATTAAACTTGTGGTAGACCTTGTAAAAGTGAAATGTGGAGAAGGAATTCCTCCATTGTTTCATGTATGTCTATGGTATGGTTTGCTCATATATTGATGCATACTTGCGAAATGATGAATCTAAATCATTCAACATATACATCTGTAATTGTAGCATTTGGTTTAAAAACATTTGGCAAATTGAACATCAAAATAGTTTGATTTTGGCATTGGTTATTATTGCTTTCTTATGCTTGCAAAATGTTGAAAAAGAACAATGAGCCAGAATTGTTCTGCCTAGAGGTGAAGAGTTCACATATACTTTGTCTTATAGTCTTGGTATCAAATAGAGCATTTGAAGTACCTTTCTAAGATAGTGCTATCAAACAATGACAGTGTGTTCTTGTTTGCGTACAGTGGACAGTACACAAATAATAATAAGATTTCAGATTAGTAAACTGTAGATGTTAACATAGTAAGATATTGAATTTATTACAGTACACAAATAATAATAAGATTTCAGATTAGTAAACTGTAGATGTTAACATAGTAAGATTTCAGATTAGTAAACTGTAGATGTTAACATAGTAATGATTTTTGTCTTTACCTAAATGATTTGATTGCATAATATCAAGCAAAAGCAGGGTAAAGTTTTTAGGGGGCTGAAAATGTGATGCAGATCTTGTTGGGTTTCCTCTGACTTTACTATCCCTTTGTTCTGAATTTAGTTTTGTTTTCCTCATTTCTACGTGCTACAAAGTTCCATCAAAGATTGTAAGTTGTAACTGCATATATCTTTCATCTGCAAATAGTATATAGCTCCATCAAAGATCTTGTTGGGTTTCCTCTGACTTTATTATCCCTTTGTTCTGAATTTAGTTTTGTTTTCCTCATTTCTACGTGCTACAAAGTTCCATCAAAGATTGTAAGTTGTAACTGCATATATCTTTCATCTGCAAATAGTATATAGCTCCATCAAAGATCTTGTTGGGTTTCCTCTGACTTTACTATCCCTTTGTTCTGAATTTAGTTTTGTTTTCCTCATTTCTACGTGCTACAAAGTTCCATCAAAGATTGTAAGTTGTAACTGCATATATCTTTCATCTGCAAATAGTATATAGCTCCATCAAAGATCTTGTTGGGTTTCCTCTGACTTTACTATCCCTTTGTTCTGAATTTAGTTTTGTTTTCCTCATTTCTACGTGCTACAAAGTTCCATCAAAGATTGTAAGTTGTAACTGCATATATCTTTCATCTGCAAATAGTATATAGCTCCATCAAAGATCTTGTTGGGTTTCCTCTGACTTTACTATCCCTTTGTTCTGAATTTAGTTTTGTTTTCCTCATTTCTACGTGCTACAAAGTTCCATCAAAGATTGTAAGTTGTAACTGCATATATCTTTCATCTGCAAATAGTATATAGCCTGTAAATAATCATGTTTATGAAATGCCACCTAAAATTCATGAATGAACTAATATATTTAATTTAGCTATCCCATATTGATAATATTTGAATGCCAAAGACAAGGTGAATGCTAAAGACAAGGTGACCAATAAGAGTGGTAGATGAAAGTGTTACCAAATTATAGATCTACAAAAGCTAGCTTATATTCCTGTTTGGACTAAACTAATGAAAACCCCTTTTTAGAATGACTACTCTTAAGTAGGTCTATCCTTAAAACAGATTTGAACTAATGACCAATATTTATTGCACTTGGAGAAATATTGAATTTCATAGAACTCAAAAACATTTAAAATTAAAGATAACTAAATGTATCGGGCTTAAAAAACATTGATAATTATTTGAGGAAAAAAAGATTGCCTTATCAACTGAAATTTTAATGATCAGTGAACATAAACAAAATTATTTTAAATGGGACTTCAAGAATATTCGTTGGGTAATTGTTTCTAATGTCAACTAAACATTACCTCTGAAATATTCTACAAAAGCTCTACCTCAGTCTAAATTGAGTACACTTCAACTAAACAAATAGCATCATAAGAAAGACGGGTAAAAGTTAATCATCTAATTCAAGGAAAAAGAAACCAGAAAAAAACAACAGAAAAGGAACTCAGATTTCCATTTGTCCTCATTAATTTAGAGATAACTGAGATCAAGAGAAAACAACTACAAACAAAAGATGGATAAAACAAATACAATGTGCCTTTCAATCTCAGCATTTAAGGTTAATCAAAAAATGTTAATGCCAAAATAATACTCTTACCTGTACAAGGAATAAATTTTTGGTAGGTATCTTAAAACTGATGTTGCAAATTAGAAGCAAATTGTAACATCACTTTTAAAGAAACTGCAAAGAGATAGGGAATTTGCGGTAGATCTTGGGGAATAGGTTGTGTGTGGATTTAGGTTTTTGATGGCCTCAATGTTGTTTTAGTAGTATTTGATTTGAGGGGAGTGTGCATGTTCATCGTTATTGATTTTGATAATTAATTCTGTTATTGATTTTGATAATTAATTCTTCCTTTAGAAGTCGTACCCAAAATACCATTAGAAATGCCTACCAAAGTTTAACTAATCCAAAAGTGAAGAAGATAATACCCACTCTCAAAAGATGATCTTTATTCATCCATACTCCATTGACAAGTCTAAATCTTATCCCTTGAGACAAATCCCTAACCTTGAGGATAAGATAATACTGTAGGATTGTGAAACTATGATTTTCAGATTTAAAATGTAAAATAAAACAACTTGGACAAAGACACCTTAAATTCAAGCATATAAAAGAAAAACATAATATTTGTAGAGAAAATATAAAGCACAATATAAAAGAAAAACATAATATTCAAGCACAATATTCAGCAATAGAAGACATTTTATTACAAAGCAGCCAACAATGACACAACAAATCTTTAAGAAATGAAATTGACAAAGTGCATAAGCTTGACAGAGTCTTCCATATCATATGGTACAACGAAATCATTTGTCATTGTTCATTGTACCACATGGGAAAGTCTTAAATTTCACCAGATGTAGGCTATCTAAATGGGCATCATAGTTAATGAAACCTAGCAAGTGATAACCATCCAGTCAATTACAAGTTTGACAATTGAGACACCTTCAGAATTAGATCAGTACAAAGTAAATTTAAACCCATGTTGGTGAATTACACTTTAGAATATCCAAATTGATGAGGGATAAAAGATTAAGTTCAGAACCTGGGAAGATTGAAACTTAAGGGGGCTTTGGAAGATGGCATGAACAGCAGGCTGTAACACTGTAAAAAGTGCATTGTAAAATTCAACGCACACCCTTTGGAAAGGAGTTTTCGCACCAGCAGATGGTCATTGTCCATTGTTCCACATGGGAAAGCCTTAAATTTCACCAGATGTAGACTATCTAAATGGGCATCATTGACTTTAGAAGTGTTAATGAAACCTAGCAGAGTGATAACCATCCAGTCAATTACAAGTTTGACAATTGAGACACCTTCAGAATTAGATCAGAATTAAATGAGGGAAAGTATAAAAGGAAGCCAATTGAATTTTTGGACCATTCAAAATCAAGATTAGAATTGCATAATTTGACTATTCAAAATCAGAACATTGCAGACAGGGGAAGGTGCATTCCCAGTCAATTGAAGAGTGAGTTTTTCTCGCTTTTAAACATTCCTTTTTGAAACATGTTTCGTAATGTTTACTACTTTATTTTGCAAAGAGGATTTCCTCTTTTTACTTATTTTATTTGCTGAAATGTGTTTTTGACTAATGAAATGCTATCGGTGAAATATGGGTAAAACAAAGAAAGATTTAAATATGACATTGCGGACTTATTGAATGAAGATGAAGAAATAAAGTATTTTCTTTAATAAAATACTTTCATGACAATGAAATACTTTAATAAAGGGAGTTATAAGATAAATAACTATTTTACCCACAAAGTACAAAGGATGGAATTTATAAATTATTTACGATGGGGAGCAAAAATTTTTTTACCAAACTGGTAATTATTTTTATTGTGGACAAATATAAGTGAAATATTTTTCACCAAGAGGGTTATGGAAGAGATGATTATTTTTACCCAAACAACGTAGCAAAGACATGTACATGTAAAAAGGTCAAAGCAAAGTTTCCAACAAATGGTAATAAATCAAAATTGATTTTCATGAAAAAGTAAGTGCAAAGGGAGTTAAAAGGGTAATTATTTTACCCAATTGAAGGAAGAGCTGCATCAAAATGAAGAGTCACTTCAGACGAATAATGTGAACGTTTGTAACCCTAAAATAGCAATGTATTTATACAAAGTGAAATTGTATCATAAAGGATATTAGATTTAGGAGAAATAAGCAGTAGGTTAGATAGTTGGTAGTTTGAACAGTTGTTGAAATAAAACATCATGATATGTATTGTAAAATCTTTTAAAATTATATAATGGAGAAGAATATATTCATCTGGTGATCCAATTATGGTGTCAATTGTTTGTCAAATTTATTGAAAACATTATCTGGTTGTCTCCAAGGTTGTCATTTCCTGATTATTTAAATTGAAATATCAAGGATATTCTTCAATTTATCAAAGCACATTTGTTGCTCTTGTGTGGTTCAATTAATTGGTTCTTGCAAGACAAGATTAAATCCTTTTGATTAATCACAGTAATCTGGAAAATGACATTTGGATCATTAAGAAGAATTGGTAATTACACACTTGCACGTTTACACAAGTTGTAAGCAGTCACAAGTGCCAAGCAATTTGAATTATAGCCATTAAACAAGTCACCCATTATACAAATCTTGACTCCATTAGCCCAACATAAGTAGGCACTGGTCACACCATTCACACCTTAGAATTTTATGAAGTCTTATTAAAACATTCACATTTCAAGTTTAATATTAGGAGTAGGAGTAGTTTGCAAGATTTTATCTATTACATTTGTGTCATCGTAATAGATCCATCAATTCATTCAAGTCATACAACCTTAAGTCTGCTTTATTCATATAGGTACACCCGCCTAGGTCTAGCAGTATCTGAAGAGTAGAAGGTCTAAAGCATTTGGCCTTGTATGTTACCCTAAAACATACCAAGAGATTGGAAACCTCTTGAGGCATTTTTCCTGCGTTTTTGAGAGCTAACACACCCTATAGGACCATCGTGTATAACTTCAGTGGACGGGGCAGGTTGTGCCTGAGATTCACTGCTAGGCTCGCTGAGTGACTTGGGAGTGGTGACGAACTTAGGGGAAGTTGGGACTAGTTTCGTCACTAGGATAGACCACCTTGTGAAGAAGGTGGGTTCCTCTTATGTCCTTCACTGCTAGAAGGACCACACTTCCACCTTTTGCTTTGTCAGAGGAGATGAACTCCCCACAGGTGAGGCTAGAGGTGTAGAGGAAGAGGAGGAAAGAACCACAGTGGATACAACTAAGGTATTAATCATATCCACAAGCTTTGGGAAAGGTTGGATATCCAAAACAGACATCAGCAAAGGAGGCTCCACCAAAGGAACAATGAACACCTGTACCCCCTTGGGGTTAAGCACATTCATACTCACAGTGGAAGCCAGAAGTGATGCAGAACTAGACTTAAGAGGAGCAGAAGCAAAGGGAGACAGAGACACTGTGGGAGGCCCTGAAGCAGGGGTGGTCATCTCTTCATCCTGCCTTTGTAAGGCGGCTTGCTCAGCCAAGATATCCTTTCGTCGACACTTGCGCTTGCGTGCAAGGCAGTTTCTACGACTCTTTGAATTGGAGGGTGGAGGTTGTGAAGGAACAGAAAGCTCCTGTTCAACCATGGGAATGTCCACTATGGTCATTTTCAGTAGAGGAATGGATTCCTGAACGGGAGCAAGAGGAACAGGTTGAGGAGTAGCGGGGGGATTTGGCTCAAGAGCCTCGACAGTGGGCCTCTTCCCGTTCACTGCTTTAGGAGCATGAGCGGTAGGAGGTCACGGATTGAATTCCCTTCATGAACCTTTCTTTCTACTGTATAAGTAATACCATGGTCTAGGGTATTCATTAGGGAGATTCAAGATCCTAAGCCTGGATCTGCGCCAAGAGGTATCATCAAACTTAGCGAATAGCCACTAGGCCAACTCATCTAATACTCCTCCCAAGAAAGGGGAGAGGACAAGGCAGTCTGGGGAAAGGAAACCTTCTCTTTTCCTTTATAGGAAGGATAGGGAGTTGGTGTGGACTTCTCCTCTCCCTTCTAGGAAAGGGGAGCAGTCGGTGTAGGCTTCTCCTTCTCCCCTCGAAAAGAGGAGGCAACCGATTGTTGTATCACCAGAAGGGTCAATTTTGGTTGTCCCTTGCCCCCAGTCTTATACTTTACATAATTCTTATAAAGTAAGTCCATTCTCGGAGGAAGTGGACCGACTGGGGTGGGCCAAAAGTGATCCAATGGATATCCACCACATGACACCAAGGGTTGGTATCCATAGTCATGCACTAAATGCACGATACCTTCATGGGAATATTTTAAACATTTGTGAACAACGGAGGCAAATCCATTCATGGAAGATAGCTAGGGTATGCCTAGCTTTAGCCTAAATAAATATGACTTCAGAATGACATCAAAAACCATGTTAACAACCCTAGGTCCAATTATGATGAACAAAGTTATCGATCCATATAGTTTCAAACAAAGACCATCATGCGTACAGATGGTAGATTTTTTTTCCTTGTATTCTTCCCTCTGTAATGAATTCAATACTAATGTTTCCTTCGTGATAACATTCACATGGCTCGCGGGGTCTTCCAAGACTCCTATCACAATGTTACCATTGAGGTGAGTGGGAATGTAAAGAGGTGTGGGCTTGTTGTTTAAGGGAAAATCTTGTGATGTAATGTTATATCTACTGAACTGCGTGTAGGTAGATTAGTAGACGTCACCATGACCATATTGACATAGACCTCAGGTTGAGTAATAGAATTAGTGGGATTGATAATCATGTTAGCATAATGTGACGGAAACGGGTCTGTATATATCTACAATTCACTATTATCTTTTTCCATAGACTTGTTAGCATTCTGTTTACTTCCATCGAGATGAATGGTACCGTCCTCGATGCGGTCCTCTATCTCATGACGCAACTACATACAAAATTTGGTATCATGTCTGTTAACTCGATGGTACTGAAAATAAGTGCTCCCATCATACCATACCAATTAGGGTAAGGCTCCTTAAGAGGCTAAGGACTAGGCAAGGTTACGATCTTATCCTTCAACAACTTTTGTAAGATGGAATAATAAGATTCTGATAACTTTGTGAACTTTTGGTTATGTTTGAGGCCGTTGTCATCACCAGTGGCTACTACATTCATAACGGTCTTACCTTTCCCAAAGATTGATATGATGGACTTTCCCTCATAACAGGATTGCAAGGAGGATCCCCCGAACTGAACAACCGTCTATTGGTATTTTCGTAAGGTTGCACATAAATGCAGGAAAGAAGGGTACTTCATAAGGGTGAAATTCTCTTGCCAATGCCTTTGTAAGTTCCCTATGAATACCTTATGTATGTTAGAATCAAGCAACTGATACAAGATTTGTGAAAGGAGCGCTTGATAGCATGCTATGAAATCAACGATTTTCTCGTTGTCTCCTTATTTACATCGGACAAGATCCGAAAAGGTAATCTTCAGCCCGATATTAGCCTAAAATTATCTAAGGAATTGATTTACAAGTTGGTCAAATGAGAAAATGGAATTGTCAAGCAAGGAATAGTACCATTCCAGTGTTGTGTCCTTGAGCGATCGGGGAAACATTTTTTCCATTAAGGCATCATGATGGAAGAAATCAGTGCACAAGGCGTTAAAGGAAGACACATGTGTCTATGGGTCCCCTTTACTGCCATATTTTTCAAATTTAGGGATCTCCATTCCTTGCGGGAAGGGAGTGTTCAGGATCGCAACGGACAACGGGCTATGCCAGGAGAAGGGTTGAAAGATGGGTTGGGCAGAGGCTTGGGAAAGACTCACCAATTGGCTTTGCATCTTACGCATATTCTGAAGAAGGGTGTTCAGAATAATGTCATTAGAAGATAGAGGGTTAGAGGAACCTCCTCCAAAACCACCACCAAAGCCACCTCCAGAACCGCCACCAGAACCACTACCAGTGCCACCACCACCGGTAGGGCCTCCACCGGAATCACCACCGCTTCCGGAGCCACCACCATGACCTCCATCGGAACCAGTTCCACCAGCACCACCTCTGCTACCAAATCCACCACCACTACCAAAGCCCCCACCACTCATCCCGCCAAAACCTCCACCACTAGAGGTGACAGGAGGGGTGAAGCTAAATCCCAAAGGGACCTTGTTTACTTTGACTATTTCAGGTTTTTTAGAGACAAAAGGGATGCTGATAAAGGGGACCACATCAGCTATGTAGAGTGACATGGGGAGGCATCGATACTCCTAACTATCCTTCATAATCTTCAAAAGTGGCTCCTCACATAACACTAAGAGTTTTTGAAGGAGCACACACTTTTGTCAGGCTAGTAAGACTAGCCAGGAGTTCCAAGCATGTTTGATCTTTTCCAATCATGTACTTTAGTTTGCTAGTGACCCGAGCAGCCCTAGCCATCTTTGGGTTTCTTTCCAAATGATTTTCCAAGGCACCCAACCCCTTGCTAAGGGCGGAGACATTCCGAAGAGATTTGAATAGTCTCATACGCATCCACCGACGATGGTGTGGGGGAGGCAGGAGGAGTGGGGATGTGATCGGTCTCGTTAGAGAATCCTAGTTCGCCCCTTGACAACTGCTCCTACGTGACCACACTAATGGCAGGACTAGAGAAAATGCCTATAGAGAAACTAGTAGTGACCTTTGTCCTTTCCATCGGGAGGTGTCATACACTTCTCCTAACGATATACCTAGAATTGTAGATTGGGTTGTGATGCTCATAAACCTTCACAACACTAAAGAATACAATAGTCATGAAGCACACGAGAGAGGTCTCAACACCAATAGATAAACAAACATTGGTTCACGTCGGGTTCACCAAAAAGGTAAGAGAGGGGGACCAACCACATTCAAGGCCCTAGGTCATGGAGGGCCAAGAGTGGAAGGCTTCCCTAACTTACCTCAGCTTAACAGGGTGTTAGGAAATGCGGGACGAGAATGATGAGGACTATGAGGTCCTTCACTCACTTTGTAGACTTGAAATACAAAATGGGGCTAGGTGAGATAGTGTTCGGGTCCAACACTATGCCTCAGGAAACTCTCTGCCTAAGGATGAAAGCACGGTCCTGGGATGACAGTGCGACTCGCTAGGGTCTCTCAAGTGCGTTAGCGTCCGCACAACCAAACAACTAAAGAGACAAGGTCGAACTTAGAAAATAAGTTAATGGCCCAACTAACTACCACTAAAGGGCCAAAATAACAATATGAAGTAAATGAAGTACTTTGTAATGTGATAAATTAAAAAAGTAAGAGTTAGGGTAGCAAGAATGATCTCACAAAGAAATTCGTTCTCTAGCCAGCTCTCCAAAAGCACGTTCACCTACACACAAAGAGGAGGAAAAGTGTTGGGTGGTTGTATAGGGTCCTGCCTCAGTCAGACCCCCGTTTTGGTGTTTCCACCTCCACGAATAGCCAAGAAAGCGAGTATGATAAAGAAAGTAATTTAATGAAGAACACTAAAACACTACAAAATAGTAAATGTGCTTATTCAACCAAGTAATAGAGGAGAGGAATGGGAAGCTTTCCACCAAAATCACTCAATGCTAATGGAGGAGAGAATGAGAGTACTCGAGCCTCTTCTGCAATGGTGTGGTCCCAAGCTTTCTCTACTAAAGTGGTTGAGTGAAGTTGATGTTGGAAAGGAGTGCAAAAGTATTGCTAGGATGCTTGAAGAGTGCAAGAGAGTGTGAAGAAGTTGAACTAAAAGCTTGGAAGAACTTGTGTAGAATTCTTAGAGGATGGAATGAAAGAGTGAATAGTGAATTTGAAGGAAAGATCAAGAAAATGACCATATTTGGGTCGGTCAGCTGAAGGAGGCATTACAAGTCATTTGTCAATGAGAAGTGTAACGCCTCTACAGGTTCAGCCGCAAGAATCTGCCAAGGACATAAGCGCGCCGCGTGGACGTCTACCCACCACATGGTTGTCCCTGATAAAAATTTCCCACTAACGCTCAAAATAGATGCTAAGTGGGATGAAAGCAATGGGCTTATGTTTAATTAAGCCTCTGAACTTGGTTTTTTAAAGTGGAGAGAAAAAGGGGAATTTTCTTAAGGGGTGCAAATTTACTCCTATACAGGATCTTAAAGGGGACCCATTCACCCAAGGGTGAATGGGTCATGGCCTAAAAATCTAGGATTTCTAAATTTAGGGCCATTAAATTAATTAAATGCATTTATTCAATGCATGTTGTAATGTTGAAAAATGTTTAAAATAGGCCTTGGGATGTATAATAAAGGGGTTTAGGGGCCTATTTATGAAGGATGAAATGCATAAAATTGAGGTCACTAAAATAGGTCCAAATTAAGTGTGAAATTGTACTATCACTTAGAAAGGAGTACAATTTTCTACACTACAATTTCATGTGTTTATGTCCTTTGGTGCAAACATTATGGTTGACAATATATCCAATTTTCCAGTGATAGCGTTGCTAATGTAGAGTACATATTTGGAATGGTTCACATTCCTCTGTGAAATAATATTTTGTTATGCAAACTTGCGGGAATATTTATAGGTGCTAGTAGCATCTATGATCCAAGTGGCATGTATTTTAGAGGTTCGCATGTCAGTTTGTGGATAATCAGTTGATGTATTTTGATGTTGTCTCACCAATAGTGTCGACCTAATATGTTTGGGGTCTGTGGAGTTAAAGGAAATGTTGATCAATTATGTGGGAGCTATTATAGTTCCATGCTAACCTATTTGATGTGTTACAAGTTTTGAATTAAGGAGTGAATCATGTATGTTTTGATCTTGATCTGACAAGTTATTGTTTTGCGTGATACATCTAATTAGGACAACCTAATTGATGTTGTAGGTCATTGCAAATGTAATAGGTATATATGTAAGATCATTTTTTGTGTGGTAGTGGATGTATGTATGTGTGAAGTAGTGTAGAAGTGGTGTGATGTGAATTCCTAAGCAGAGCATGTGAATGTGATGTGAATGCAAAGCAAAATAGAGTGTTAGAGAAAAGTAGTATGAACTGTGTTGATTCAGTGTTTTGAGCTTCAATGGAGCTATATTTCTTGCATATTGTAGATGCATTTGTAGCAGTTAAAATATTGGTAGTGAGCTACCCCTCTCCTCTATTTCTCTCATTCTCTAGACAGTGAGCCCACCAAACAATGAGTCCACCTGGCAGTGAGCCTTTCTGTAATATCTTATAATCAGTTATAATATATTATGAGCTAATTCTCACCATGGTTATAAAGTTGGTGTTCATGTGTTATATGTCTTACTTTCATAGTTTCTTCCCTTACTGCAAATTGATTATGATGCTTGAAATGAATGTTTAAATGGTTGTAATTTCAGAGAATACTGATTCACCCCCCCCCCTCTCAATATTTTGGGTGTTCAACATTAACTTGGAGCTATTATAGCACAAAAATAAACCAACAGAATGGAAACTCTATTGGGGTCAAGACATTTCAAGAATTTTTGAGGTCATTCGTTATGTTGAACATATTTGTGTGAAGTTCCTTTTTTGCTTTTTCAAAATTGGTTTGTTACTTTTGTTCCTACAATTTTTTCTGAAAAATATTTGCAAATCTTCATTCCCTTGAGTGGGTGGTGACTGTGAAAGAATCCTTGCTAGTGTGAGTGAAAATAAAGAAAGAATATCAATAATTCATGGACGAAAGAAGATCTTTGTTTAGAAAAAATATTAGAAGAAAGATAGAATTAGAATTTCCTCTTGCAAGAAAAACATGGAAACCTAAATATTCAAGTAAGTCAGCTCCTGAAATCCCTGAGTTATCTAAAAAATATAAGGAATAAGGAACTCTAGTGTTGGGAAAAAGAGACGGATGCAGCAACTATGCCATAAAGCAAAAACAGGTACAATTCATTTCCCACATTGACCCTTAGAGATAAACTCATGCAAAACAGTTTCAACAACACCATTAATAGATTCAAACACATAGAACCAACAACCATGAAAGATGAAATAGAAGACATGAACACACAGATATACGTGGGGAAAAACCCTTTTGGGTAAAAAACCCCACACTCCAAAAGCCCAGATCACCATTGTACTATTCAGCAACAAGATATAGTTACAATACAATGTCAAGCTCACAACCTTTATAGAGTTTACATTTGTTCCATTCTAGAGAAAATTTGGAAGCATAACGCCTCGCAACCACCTCTCTAAGCGATAGACATCTCGCGGCTACACAACCACATGACTCGACCACCGACCTCCTAGCCTACATGTCGCATAGTCGCTCATCCTTCACCTTCTATGAGATCTTTCTCCCCCACGATGTCCCAACCTCTCAACCAATCCAGCAACCCCACGGCCTGCATCCATCCACTTGGCTTGCACCCAACCTCACAACATGCACCCAAGTTCTCGATCAATTCATGACCAGCCTCGTGGCCTCATCTGCTTGCATCTAGCCTCTTGGCCTGCATCCAACATCTTGGCCTATCTACGCTTGACCACCTAGTAACCTTGATCTGTCTGTGCCTAGCCTCATGGCCTATTTGTCTGCATCTGGCCTCTCGGCTTGCATCTAACACCTCAATCTCTCAGCTCATTTGGTGCCCAGCACCACACAACCTCTCAGCCTTTCAGCCTACCACACATTGTTGTCACCACTCTTTGCTCCAAGCTCCAAGAGAGTCATCTCTCAACCTTTGCCGCATCCAGCCTTTCAGCTTGCAACTCAACTCATCCAAGTCAACCTTCACTTTGCGAGAGATTCTAGAGAAACTCACAAGTGTTGAATTCTCTATCGCTTCAACTCTTCAACTGCCACACCCCTTAGGGTTTCACTTTTAGCCACAAACCAACACCAGCATGTAATCCTGATCATCAGATAAGTAGTCGAACAAATCTCCACTATCGAGCTTAGGGTTAGCCGCCCAATCGAAGAGACATTCATTACCATCTCACCAAGCACATGGGACCACATGCCATCTTTCCTCCACGTCATCACCACCTGTCAACCTTCATCATAATCCACCAACCTTGTCGGGTCCCAAGTTGTCCTTGCATCCATCGACATCCAAGTTGCTCTATCGTTGGAGAACCAAACTTCAAAACCTCTTGACTAAAGTTATGAAGTTCCCAAAACCCGTGACTCACCAATAAGGGCATCACCTTGTCACCAAAAACTTAAACTTTTGAACCTCTTGACAGAGGTTACGAAGTTCCTAAAACCCGCGACACACCAAGAAAGGGATCGCTCCATTGCTCAAAACCTAATCTTCCAAACCTCATGTCAAAGGTTACAAAGTTCTTGAAACCCACGGCACATTGACAACAAAGGAAGATCCTTCCCTTCACAGTCGCTAAGTCGAGAGGTTAAGAAACTTCAAAACCCCGTGTCTTCAGTTAGATAAACCTAAAAACTAGCAACTTAACTCAGGTCGATGAAGGAGGAAAACACAACTGCTCCAAGAAGTTGATCAAGCTAGTAAATTAAGTCACAATTCTCAACATTCTCCCACTTGACAAAGAACTTATTGGCTCCTTCCAAAGAAAACTCAAGAATCTTGAACAATGCTTTTCTGCTCCAGCCAAGACCCCTACAATGACATCCAAGATGTCCACCAACTCAGACAACAATTCCAAGCATTCACCATAGGAAAAGGAATGAGCCAAGGTGTATATACACCAGTCTCAAGAACACAAGCATCAAATCCTATAGACAGCAAGGGCACCAACACTACCACCACTCCACTATGCTCGCAAGTTATACAAAAGCAACAAAACGTCCACTTCAAAGCTGTCAACACAAACACAATCGTGAACCAATCCTCCAGAAAACAAGATAGAACTTCAGCTAGAACAACAACCAGTAAATTGATTGGTCCCATCCAACTGATCAACCCACACGATTGAAAATAGCACCCACAGCACATGATAATCCATCCAATAACTCATACCTCCAAGGTATCAACATCAGCAAACTCATGCCACTTACATATCCAACCCATCAACAACAAATACAAGCTCCAAGTGCCAACTAGTCGAAGAAGACCAAACACATTCAGGAACTCCCACTACATGGGTAATTCCAAATCTGATAAGGTCAAGGCATACTGAGTCTACCAACAGCATCACATAGAGAGTGTAAACATGTAGTTACAAGGAACCATCCACAATGATATGCGCATCATGTAACTATAGAAAATCCTACATATACCTCTAAATTCCAACTATGTCACCTTATTCTCCATGTATCCATGAGTGCCTGCAACTGATCATCTCATGCTAAACTCCAAATGCAACACTGCACCATCATGAAGTTCTCAAGAATATGACCAATGCACCCAATACAGAAAGAATTACCAAACCATTGTCAAAGCTCCAATCATCTGAACCAGGAACTTATCAATACATCATGATCTACACATCCCTCTTAGGATATCCCATGCTCTAGGTGAACATAACATGGTCTCAAGAAAAATGCATCATGCCAAAACTCTAATGCACAATCAAGAGTCTATCATGACATTAAGAAAACAAACTCTAAACCAACATCACCTGTCAAGGACTACCAACACCTTAGTCAAAAACTCCAAGAGTCCTTCATGGATCCAAGATGTTACACATCCTCAAATAGTGTCCATGCAGATGCAAAAGAACCCGCAGCAACAGGATCTAAGAGTCCCTCCTAGTAACATCTGCAACACTAAAGAAGATCATTCACCACCATGTGATGAATCCATAGTCACTGCTAAATTTCCCATTGAAACGTGACACCAAGCTCTCCAAGCATCATGACCAGCCATCTGCTAAACTAAAAATCCTCCATTTTCACAACATGTCCCTCTGACAACAATGCTAAGCAGCACCAAGATCTCCAAACCAAGCAAACCAAACCATCATTGTCAAAAGCTTACACAAGGTAGTGTATCCAAGCTATCCATGACATTGCGATACACATGAGCTACAAGTCCCCATAGCCGACTATTCAAGTACTCAACACCATCCATCCTCTCATCTCAAAGCACCACACCAATGCACAAGTGACCACAGACAAGGCCAACTAACAAGTTTGCACCAACAATGAATCAACCTCATGGACATAGAAAGTCCACTTCCAAGTTTTCTCATAGCAAACATGTAGGTAAAAATAGCCCACAACATTGCACAACCCATAGATACATTCAACATAAACATGCAAACCCATCATCGCATTGGAAACAACAAAACTAAGATCTCAAAGAGAACAGTTGTAACGCCTCGCCGCAAACCCTAGAGGACGACACACTATTAATTGAAAACAGAATAATTTTTTTTAAAAGTGTGATGTTGCATGATTGAAAATGAACATAAACTTAATTACTATCCTATGTCCTCTAAGGTTCTCGACTGCATTGCGTAGTTCCCATCATTTAAATTAAAAAAAACTATAAAGCTTTGTAATAACCAAATTCCAACATCAATTAAGATTCGCATCTACCCATAAAATATAATCAAATGATTCATGAGATACAACCATATTATAAACTTAAAATATTATCTTATTACAACCATTCCAATTAACATGAACAATATCATTGAATACATAATTCATCACATAACAAAGTTACATTAGTTCCATCTTTACAATTATATTTTGTACAAAAATGCCTCCTCATTACACATGAGGGGTGATCCACAACATGATACATGATACATAATTGAGATACAGTACAAATTCAAGTACAAGGATCACAAATCCCAAGAGCAGACACAATGCAAAAGTCTTCGAATCAAGTGAAGTCACCATGACACATACAAGAGAAGGGAACCCCATGGAGGACGAAACACGTTCCACCCAACCATGTGGACCTAAAGGTCCACCCCCCATGCTAGGAGATAGAAAAAGGGTCCTACCATCATAATGACAATAGGGTAACAACAACTGACACAACAAGACTATAAGGGGTTCCAACATGCAAATACAACATAACACGACACAACAGTGATACTGCTTCCAGAGGCACTCACATTCATAAAATGGAAATACAAGATTGTAGCAAGGGAGAGTGTCATTGCATGGTCCTAGAATGGGTTGTCCTGACAACCTAGATGTCGGCCATCCTAATAGCCTAGACGTTGGCCCCCATTTATGGTTGTCCTGACAGCCTCTCACTAGGCGAAAACCCCATAGGGTGACACATGTGAGACCACTTATCCTCTCATGGAGACAGGGATATTGGTCTTGCCGACCAGGCCTTCCCAACTTGCCCTTAGCCTGAACGAGTGCTATAGGAATGGGTGAGGCATCTAATCATCTTAGTTACAATGAGATTTTACCTGACCCCTTAGTTAATTAATTATGTTATCACTTACTTAAGGAACTCCCATATGGGTTGTCCTAGATGCCACTTTGTGCACCAGCCCCCATTGAGAGCCACTCCCCCTTCTATGACAAGAAACCCAGCTAAACACAACATGGCAAGCCAACATACTTAAAGCCCATAACCGAATGATCATACACGAAAGCGAGGCATGAACCATCCCACACAAGAATCTACCACAAAACATGGAAACAAGGCATGGCTAGTTCCCACAATTTCACATCGCAAATACCACATCAATCAGTTCAAGGTTTAAACCTAACAATTCAACCCTTATCACATTTATCCAAGTCTCTAGAAGCCCACAAGGCCACATACACGAGTATCCACTCTCGAACCGAAACCATGATTACTCAATTTTTCGTACAAACAACACATTCTTCACAAAGCAATCACTCTATTAACAGAATCTGAGAGACACAAAATGGTTTCCACAACCATATTACACACAAAATACAAACCAGTAATATTTACGATTGTCAAGGATAAGGTACTTTCACATTTAACAATTTAATTATAAAAGGTTCCATGCATACCTTTTGCATTTCACTTGTAACACGATATAACCAAATAATATTAATAAGTCTCAATTGTCACACTATATGTATCAACTCAAACCTAATTAAATTTAATGTTATATAAACGTGCAAATAGTACTTTAGAAGAGACTCTTTAAAAACATTAAGTGTCCATAACATTAATCTACTTCTATGCCACTCTAGTTAATAATGATAACACATGACATCAAGGTTGAACTCGTTGATTTCTCAAAGATATAATAGATAGAAAGAGGAGAAATTAATGATTAATCTCTTATATGTATAAACTTTTTATTAACCAACCTATTCAATAGTACATTTTATTATTGAAATTTTAGGATTATAAAATATTATCTAATATCTGCCTATCCTGGGTGCATATATAAAAATGTCACTAGTCATCATGCTACTGCCGAGACAAAGAATCATAATTCAGCTTTGTATTTATAACCGTATATTAGCATAGTTGTACGTAAGCATATATTCAATTCAACTTTCAAAAGCCGATTTCCTCATATTTAGCTCTATATAAATAAGCATATTCATGTATATCAATTAATGACCATCTCAACACAAATTCAGTAAGGTAAGTCATTCTTATGTGTTTGTCTCCAGTGCAACCAAGGTTTATAACGACAGCCCCTATCAGAAGTGTAATAAGCCAACATTGACCTTGTCTAGCCCAATTTATGTTAAGGAAACTTCCTTTAGATCTAGGGATTCAAAGTATATCAACCACGCACCTCATGTAATTAAATCCACAGGTGATTTATAGCAAGAAAGAGTCTGAAAAGGCAAAGGGAGCTATGCCAGAACAATACAAAGCATAGTGATTTAGATTTAGAAGAGATAAAGTAATCAAACTTATTCATATTGCATATCTATTAATGTCCAATGCTTAGGGGTTTCAAAAATTATATATATAAATATTTATATCGATATGCAACACATACATATATTTCGATGTGCAACACACAGGAAGGTCGATAGACAAGCATTATATGCAGGCCATTACACAAAATATCCTTCAAAGCTTGATGTACCAAATACTTCACAAGGGCCGATTCAATGCCATAATTACATGAAACTTCAACTGGATGCAAATCAACTTACAGGGCCAGACAATGCGACTGGGGTTAGCTCCAGAGTATACACTAATGTTACATACTCAATTAACGTGGATGATGAAGACGCGGAAGTGAAACAAAACCCAAGGCTAGGGTAAATGTAGGAGGATTTGAAGCTCAACCGCCATGCGGTTCACAAGATTAAATCCTACAGTCGATCTGCAGCACTGAAAAAGTCCAAAAAGGCAGAGAAAGCTGCACTGAAGACTCAGGAGAAACTTCAATTGAAAGACAAAGAAAATGTGAATTATTTTCTAAAATAGTTTACACTTGAAATGGCGGAATGTCATGGTTTAGTCCTTTCTAATCTCAAACCATTGAATTTACCAAGAACAAAATAATCAAATAGATTAAATAACAATAGCAACGAATTTACATCATATGGCCATCAACCCAGAGAATAAAGTAAGGGGTGGCATAAATATAGAGTTTTCCGACTTGGACAAATGCATCTATAAATTACAGTAATACTGTGGCGGCGTTGGAAAATTATACAGCTTAATACCAAGGCAAAATTCAAACATTGAATGTCAAAAACGAGGCTTGTACAGCTATTGTTGAAATAAATTGAAACACACAGAGGAACTTATTGAAATTGGCACGAATTGATAAGCAAACAATTCTAAACACCACAAAGACTATCGATTTAAGTTGCTTATTCACCATCGTTTAGCGGTATGGAATCGACTGAAGACTAAGTTGTCAAAATCAAGAAATGAAAGAAATATGTAATGAGATTTACAGGCTGAGAAGATTCTTTAACAGATTCAAACCACAAACTATTGAATAAGGAGGAAAATTCGACAACAACCATAAAGAGAGTAGGGTTTTGTAACAACAACGAAAGGTTTAAAAGATTACAGTCGAATTGAGGAAAACACAAAGCAAGTAATTTGCAGTGTATTCAACGATTTAAATGATTTTATTTGCTCAAACAAACCTAGATTTATTTGGATTACTAAGCTGAAAATGTTGTCGGGGTTGGGTTACAAATGTAGTTTCAGCTTCCACTCAAAAGTTTCAATCTTCTGAAGAACCTTAACTCCAATAGAAAATCTCCCAACAGAACAACCTTCGAGCTTCACTAATTTCCAGAAAAAAATTTAGAAAACCAGGAAAATTATCAAGAAAAACCCCCCAAAAAGGAAGTTCACGACAAGAATTTCAGATTTAGTTTTTTTCCCCTCCGAAAATAATCCCATTGCCCTTCTAATAGATAACTCCACTAATTAATTTTCTAATACTTCTCTTAACTGTTGCTGCATGCAAACTCTATTTTTTTAAAATTCATTTATTCCCATCTCCGACATTTTCTTTCCACCAGACTACAACTTATATTAATAGAATATCTTTAATTAGTCATTCACAATAATTCTCCTTAAACATTTTATTTATTAATTTAACTTTAACCTTTAAACTTTATTTTCGCCACACAAAGATAATATTTATTTATTTTAATATTTCATTTAAATCATAGAGGTCAATTTATAAAAATCAAATAACTACTTTAATATTATTTGTTTAATTTATTCTCCATTCGTATAAAAGCTTCTATTAAAGTATTATAAAGCCTTCTAAATCTGATGATCCTTCGATAACGAAACAATCAAACAAGCACTCATCAATCAAATAACTCAGAACATGCCTTCAAGAAATTAACTCAACTAGGCGGACCATGCCTCAAACGGTAACATGGTCAAGATGAAATGCGGAGGGGCATTACAATAGCAATGTAGACAACATGACTCAAACACTAGATCAAGCACAGATCCGATTCGCCAATCACATCCACAACGAGCACCATAGTCAAGGAACCCACAAGCACTACCACAAGAATGCTAAGTGACAAAACACATACCAACACTCCCATGCAAAGAAGACATCACATCTCCTCAAACTATGTCGAACTGCAACTATCTCAGCTAGTCACACCCAAAAGCCAGGGTCTAGAAAATAGCTTAACAACAGTTCCACATAACCACAAGTTTTGCTTAATTGTGTAAAACCTGCAAAACCACTGAACAATGCAAGTACAAACCATCCTTAAAAGGAAATAGTAGTTCAGGAACTCCAGACCCATTTCAAGCCAACTCCAAAACCATCAACATGCATGTATGCATTTGAGAGAGACGAGCTATTACAAAAGCTTCCAGATCATCCAGTGATCAACTCCATAGCCTTCATGCAATCAGGGTACCATAAAACTATGCCTTCCAATACTAGGAAAAACACCCAACATAAGCACATTACTCCATGAGTGAACAACAACCCAAGCTTCTCCATATCATTAGGGATCCTCTCTCACATACACCCAATATGAAAGCTTTTCCTGAAACACAACCATGAAGCAAAAATATTCCACCCCTTGCATCAGGGTTATACCGCTACCAACAAGGAACCTCATATCACAACACTCTAGTATGACCAATTCCATTTTCTCCATCTTCGCCATCTTCCATGTTGTGTGTTGTCTCAGAAACTTAAACAGAAAAGAAAGAACTTTCACTCATCAAAGGATCAAAACATCAGTCGATTCCTCCAAATTTCCTCAAGCATGGTAGACTAAGAAATCTTCACAGAAGGAATACCCAAAACCAGCAACACACCAGGAAGAAACACATCCCAGAAGAAGGCTCTGATACCACTTGTTGGTATTAGGGATTCCCAAACTTTTATTTTCCTATTGTCACACAACTCTTATACCACTTGTTGGGAAAAAGAGATAGACACATCAACTATGTCTTAAAGTAGAAACAAGCATAGTTCATTTCCCACATCGACCCTTAGAGAGAAACTCATGCAAAGCAGTTTCAACAACACCATTAACAGATTCAAACATACAAAACTAAAAACATGAAAGATGAAACAAAAGACATGAACACACAAATATATGTGGGGAAAAACCCTTTTCGGTAAAAAACCCCACTCCAAAAGCCCAGATTGCCATTGTATTATTCAAAAACAAGATACAATTACAATACAATATCAAGTTCACAACTTTTATAGAGTTTACATTTGTTCCATTGTAGAGAAAATTCAATAGCTTAACCCCCTCATGACCACCTCTCTCAGTGAGAGACATCTCATGGCTACACAGCCACATGACTCGACCACTGGCCTCTCAGCCTCTCTGTCACACAATCGCTCAGCCTTCACCTTCTGTGAGATCTTTCTCTCCCACGGCGTCCCAACCTCTCAACTAGTTTGGCAACCCCATGACCTACATCCAGCCACTCGGCTTGCACCCAGCCTCACGACATGCGCCCAGGTTCTCGGCCAGTCCACACATAGCCTTGTGGCCTCATTTGCTTACATCCAACCTCTCGGCCTGCATCCAGCATCTCGGCCTCTCTGTACCCAACCACCTAGTAACCTCGGTCTATTCGCGCCCAGCCTCACAACCTCTCTATCTACATCTGGCCTCTCGGCTTGCATCCAACACCTCAGCCTCTCAGTTCGTTCGGCACCCAGCACCACATGTCCTCTCAACCTTTTGGCCTACTGCACATCATTGTTGTTGTTCTCTACTCTGAGCTCTAAGAAAGTCATCTCTCAGCCTTCACCTCATCTAGCCTTTCGGCCTGCAACTTGGCTTGTCTAGGTTGACCTCTACTCTGCAAGAGATTCCAGAGAGACTCACAAGTGTCAACTTCTCTATCACTTTGACTCTTCAACTGCCACACCCCTTAGGGCTTCACCTCAAGCCACACACCAACACTAGCATGCAATCATGGTTGTCAGATAAGCTGGCGAACAAATTTCCACCGTCGAGCTTAGGTTTAACCGCCCAGTCGAAGAGACATTCATTACCATCTCACCAAGCATATGGGCCCACATGCCATCTATCCTATGTGTCATCGCCACCTATCGGCCTTCATCATGATCCACCAAACTTGTCAAGTCCCAAGTGGTCCCCACATCCATCAGCATCCAAGTCACTCTATCACTGGAGAACCGAACTTCAAAACCTCTTGACGGAAGTTATGAAGTTCCCAGAACCCGCGAGTCGCCGATACAGGGATCGCCTTGTCGCCCAAAACTCAAACTTCTGAACCTCTTGATGGAGGTTATGAAGTTCCCGAAACCTATGACACACCAACAAAGGGATCGCTCTATCACTCAAAACCTGAACTTCCAAACCTCATGTCGAAGGTTACAAATTTCCTAAAATCCGTGACACGCCGACAACAAAGGAAAAGCCTTCCAAGTTCATAGTCGCTAAGTCGGGAGGTTAAGAAACTTCAAAACCTGACAACTTTAGTTAGATAAACCTAAAAACCAATTACTTAACTCAGGCCGATGAAGGAGGAAAACACAACTTCTCCAAGATGTCGATCAAGCCAATAAATTGAGTCACAATTCTCAACATCTAGTAGAGTTTAGAAGCACACAAGATTTTCTAGAGAAAACTATAAGAGAAATTGAACAACACCAAAAAGAATATGACCTTAGACAAAGTATCTATAACCAAACTAATGATCCCAATGTGCTTAAACCAATTTCTCAAGAAGAAAAATAGTTTTCAAGTTCCCCTATTCAGGAGAAAAATATTTTTTCTTCTAGGAATCCTACCTTGTCAAATATTGTCACAAGAACATCCCAATTTGTCCCACAGACTTCAGGATCTGAAAATGTACTTGAAACTCAAGATGAATACTAAAAGAATTCAATGAACTGCAAGAAGAGTTGAACAAACTGAAAGAAATGAAAATTAGGGATGCTATTAATCTTAGAGATGTAATGAAGAAGAAGATTGATAGTGTGAAAATTTATTACCATTCTAACAAAGCTTTTGCTTCAATGTTACTAAATCCTAATACAAAAAGCAATACCCTGGATGTGCCTTTAGGAAATTCTCATGCAAATACATGGAGTCTACAGTAGTTAGCACAATGTCTATTGCTCCACATTCAAATGTTGTATCCCAAGGTTTAGATAAAGGGAAGTTTCCCCAAACGGTTAATGTTATAGTAAATACAAGTTCTTGTGTAAATCCATCATCTCAATAGGCCTCTACCTCTGGAATACCTAATCAAGAAAAGTTTGAATTACAAGAGGAGGTTGAGTATCTTAAAGAAAAACTAGAAAGGATGGAAAATATCATAATTATTTAGGATGATATGTAAAGATTGATATATTTTTGAAAGAATTCTATGGATTTAGAAATCCTTCAACCTCTGACCTTAATTCTCAAAACCAACTTGTTACCTTTGTCCAAAGTATTCCAACAGTTGACTTTACAACCTTGTCTCAAATAGGTCAAGGCATACCTCAACCTAATCCACAACCACAATTGAGTGTTCCACCACAAAATTTGGATGGTTATGGATAGTATGGAAATTATTAGCATTATAACCCTAATGTGAATACTCAATTGGGTGGGAACAATACAAACCCACAACGAGGGAAAAATATTGTTGGTCAACAACTCAATGCTCAAGGAAATCCTCAGGTGAATCCTACTATAGTAAATTTTCTTGCAAGAATGTGTCACATCCCATTGTGTGTTTACCTATTTACTATTACTATGCTAGGGTAAATTATTGCATGTGTGAATGTATTTAGAATTCTGATTAGGAATGTATATGATTGCACTTTTTTATCAAAGAATTATAAATGAATGTTTATTTCATTTAATGTTATGTGATGGAATGCATATATGGAATGAATGTTTATTGAATTTGATATTATAAATATGAAAAGTATTATGTAAATGCTTTTTTTGGTGAACGACTAACTACCATGACATATGTTAAGTTGGATGCAGGTTCATAATCAATCCTCCCAAAATGAGGGTAAGTATGATGTGTTTGCATTAGGAAGGATCTTGATTATTGTTAAGAGCATTTTTGGATGGTGTTTATGTATTTGGTGTTTATGATTTCTTCTTTATATTACTATATTTGATTGATGAGATATATATACATAGAATGCCTATATATGTATACATATGTATGTCGACGATAGCCATACATGTGAGAGAACACATACATGAGAGTACATAGGTAGACGTACCTATGCACGCTTATGGATTGGTTGCTTATGGGCATGGTGATATTGTAAGGACAATGAAACATGTGTGTATATATATACATCACATGTATATATATCTATCGATAAAATACTAATTTTTTGTGTTTGATTGTGTAATTGAATGTATATATATGAGATATGTACATATATACATATGTATTCATATATCGATATACGCATATGTGTTGACAAATGGGAATTTCCATACGAGCATGTCAATATATGTATACGTATGTATACATGTATATATATACACAAACAATATTAGATATGAAATGTTAACTTGATCTTATTCATTTGAATATCAAGTGGAATATTTAGACAAACTTACTTGTCAATGAATATATATATATATTTGAATATATGTATAAATAGCATTGGAAGCTATGTACATATATATACATACATATGTACATGTATATGTATATGTACATATAATATGTATGTATGTATGTATATATATGTGTACATATTTATGATATGATAATGGTCAATCTATGATAAAGGCCGATTTAAAGTATGAATGTCATGAGTGATTTAATATGAATAAAGCGTTATATTTAGCAGCATCATATTAAGCAATGAAAAATTATATTCATATAGATAATAGTCGATGGAAACATAAATATTAAATCTACTGTGTTAATGTATTAAACGCATGAAGTAAAAGATGTGAACTGCGAATAAAAGGCATGTTGAGTCAAAGTATTAATTGTACCATTATTATGGAGGTCAATTCTATAATATGTGCCAACTACCATATTTGACCAAGTCGATTGTGTAAATGTGTAGCCATATGACTATTGATTGATTCCTTTGTTTAAACTGCGGGCTTGAGAATAAGGAATGTGTGGAATACTTGGTGCCACATTATGAAATATTTGTTTCCTTTAGAAGTCTAATATGCCTAGAAGTCGATTTATTGTACAAAGCATGTGCAATATGAAATGGTCAAATTGTTGTGGCAAGCATATAATCAATCTGTTGTATAGTTTTGGTGAGTAATGTGATAGAACTTCACCACCTTTTCTTTGTGAAGTTGAGTCAATAGTTCATTGCTGAGAAGTGTCATTGATTAAGCCTTGAATATAGGCTGAAGTAGCTAGTTTTTAGGTATAAATATGAGGCAATTTCACCTTATTTGCATACAATTCTTCTTTACAGCACTACGCTGCTCCATTCTGCTGTATTTTTCCATTGAGAGAGTTTTCTTATTTGTTGTGAGTTATTTTGAGGAATTTAGTGAGAGAGATTGAGAGAGTTTTTTGTTAAGTTGGTTCTAGGAGGAGGCTAAGCTTGGAATCTAGTGGTCAATTGGAATAAGCATATATCAGACATGAGATTCCAATCTCTTCATGTTTTCTCTTTATTATTAAAGATTGATTGCCTTGTGTGTTTTAAGTAGAAATTGCAAGAGGTTGCATGAAATAGAAATATAGTCAATTTTGCTTGTAGGAAAGGAAAAGATTCATTGTAATGATTTTCTTATAAATTCTTGTACTTACTCCATATTAAGGAGAGCTTGAATTCCATCTTAAAAGTATTATATACTAGGCTTGACGAAATGGGAATAGCTTGTTAAGTTATTCTATGCAAAGTTAATTTGTATACTTAGAAAGCTCATATGTTAAACTTGGAATTAGATTATCCATTGAAGGGGGTAACTTATGTTTATGCTTTATGGGTAGAAATACCATCGTGTTTTGGGGAAAGGGAATAGGTTGTTTCTAAGGTTAATGACTACCTTTTTAAGGAAATTACCTATGCATATTATATAATGGCCTAAATTCAAATCGAGCTTGAGTAGTGTATGTGAGTAGGATGGTTGTCACTCGAAGTACTGAGTGAGAATACTTTGGCCAAAGTAGTGTGATTTCCTTTGGCTCCACTATCAATTCAATGTGTTCCTTGTATGCATGCTAGTTTAGGATTGTAGTGTCTACAAGTTCTAGTTAAATGTAGGGCACAACACTAAGCTCAAAGTGGTCGTTATAAGGTTACTCCACCAATCTCTTTGTCAAAGTGTAGGGCTATCTATCATATTATAGATGTGTGGGGAACTGCATTTGAGTTCGTGGTTGGCAAAAAAGTGCTTGAGTGATGCTTCTCATCCTCAGCTAGTGACCAATATTTGAAATGAGATTCCTAGACCATCTATATTTATTGCTTTGAAGCTTGTTTGAGCAATGTATGTATATTGTATACAACCTTTGGAAATATTGTATCAAAATTGGAATTGTTATGTCACCTACGTTCGTCTATTCTCTTATTAAAAAGAAAAAAATTATGGCAATGGTTTGAAACATAGTTTATTTACTTGAATATTAAAACTTAGGAATTTTTACTTGTGTGAATAATTGGCATGTTACATGTGGTATCAAAGCTACCAGGTTTAGCTCTAGAACCTATGTGCTCATTATACTTTCCATCCAACATTGAATGAGACTAATGTTTGGAAATTCTTGTGCCAGGATGGTGCACCTTAGGTTAACTACAAGAAAGTCAATAATCCTGAAAGTCAAGGAAAAAGAGGTCATTGTTTATATGATTGAGGGTACAAACTACGATAATGTTGTTTGGTTGGGCGATATTGAAAATTTCAGTCACGCTCTTTCTCAGATTAGTGAAGCAAAGAGAAGGATGAAGGAGGAGGCCAATTACAATTATCTACCTCTAATTTCACAGGAAAAGTTTGATTCCTTGTGGCTTTTGAGGGATATGCCCTTGGAAGGGAGTGTCAGTCTAGTATTCATATTTAGAGACCCTAGAGTCCTTCCTATGTCAGAAGTGGTTTTAATTTCCTCAAGTAATGAATCGAAGGGTTATGTCCCCCGCAACTATATATCGAATGATAAATCTGAAGGTTACTACCCATTTTGGGATAGAGAAGAACAAATGAGAGATGAACAAAAATCTGAGGGGTATACCCTGTTGAGTTATGTGTCAGAGAGTGAATCCGAGGGATACTATTCACTTGACTATCTAAATAGTCACTCTATGTAAATTAAAGGATATTGATATCCTTACGAATAATAAAAATCATGTGTTTATCAAAAGCTTGTGCTCAAATCTTGTGTGAATTTTTTTTGTGTAATTGAATGCTCATTTAAATTTTATCGATAAGATAGTAAGAACATGATTGATATCTAATAAGGATGAACCTTTAGGTATAACCCTTTTCTTGCAAGGATGGTGAGAGTAAGGACCAATCTTGGAGGGAGTCAAGAAGTTGGACAAGGTCTGGTGGGTGATGAAGATAAATTGGATCAAATTTTGGCTATCATTCGCGAAACCAATGCAAGATTGTGAAAGCTTGAGAAGGAAGTAAGGGAAAGAGATAGAGTGGAACAAGAAGTTCTGGTTAATGAAGAAGTCCCTGTCAATGAGGATGAGGGACATGAGAATGATAAATCTCACTCTCAATCGAAAGGATCTAGTAGGAAACGTTTGGCTACTGAACTTTCTAGGGACATGAGAAAAATAACCCCACCAAAATTTGAAGGTATCACTAACGAGGAAGAACCTAAGGCATGGTTGATTCAGATGGAGAAATGTTTTGAGATTAGAAATTATTCTAAGGTCATGAAATCAGTATGGGGAGCCTATCAATTAGCAAGAGAAGCCTCTAACTAGTGGATGAACAAGAAAATGGAACTCGGCCTTAGTTCTGTGAAACTTACATCAAACAAGTTTGTGGAAATATTTCGGAAAAGATGGTTACCTCAACTCTTTTTCGACCAAAAATTTAAGGATTTTCAAAATATGAGGTAGGGAGAGATGTTGGTAAATGAGTACTGGGAAAATTTTACCCGTCTGTTATTTTATATACCAATGTATCAAAAGGATGAACGTTTCCGCATAAAGAAATTCATTATGGGGCTTAATAGCCAGATTGGAGGTGAGGTAGATGTTCATGGTCCAACCACTATGGATCTAGTGTATGAAAAGGTTATTAAGAAAGAGAAGAAGCTCAAATCCATCTCCATCCGCCAAGAAAATAGGAATCATAAGAAGTTCATAGGAGCTCAAGATAAACCAACTCCTAGGAAGTTTGAAGGTGTGCAAGATTCTTAGAAACAAGGGGAAAAGGGACCCCGAAATAATGGAAGAGAATCAAGGAGGGAATGCAATAAGAATAATTTCAATGGTGGAAATGCTAACAATACTGGAAGTAATGCTAGTAGACCTAGTGAACCCACAAGGAAGAAAGGACTAGCAACGAGATGTTTCACATGTGGTGGAGACCACTATGCTTTAAATTGTCCCAATAAGCCTTCTGGATCATGATCTTATGGAAACTCACTTCCTACCCAGCAAGCAGTGTTCCAACAAAAGATTCATGCTACCTTAGATGGTCGCCAAGCAGAGTATTAAGTTACTCTAGTGGAGACTCTAGGTATTTTATTTGGTTTTCCTATTTCCATACTTATAGATATTGGAGCTACTAAATTTTTTGTTTCATCTAGAATAGCAAAGAAAATATCTAGGAAAGTCAGTTATATGGAAAATTCATGGGTTGTAGAATATGCAAACCAGACAAAAGCAAAGGTGGAGCAATGTTTGTTCGAAGCTAGGATTGAGCTACCTTGCTTTTCTACAGAGGTATAAACCTATATGTAGAACCCTTAGGACCCTATGATGTTATCCTAGGAATGAACTGGCTTTGGAAGCATAGAGCCAAGGTAGACTGCCATGCCAAAATAGTGGAATGTTTGAATGATTTTGGTAACCAAGTGATGTTGCAAGGGATACCTAGAGAATTCAAGTTGCGTCAAATATCTACCATGCCATTGCATAGGGCTAAAAAGAAAGGATGCAAGCTCTTTGCAATTAAGTTGGAAAAGTTGGAAGAATATAAGGAATTTAACTTTGAGGATGGTCTTGACAACTATGGACCACAGAGTTACCAAAGGATGGAAGAAGGTGAAATGATGGAAACTAGAGAGACAAATATGGAAAGATATCCTATCTTATGAAAAAAATTGGATGTGTTTCCAGGAGAACTACATGGATTACCATTGAAAAGGGTATCAATTTCTCTATTGATATAGTGTTAGGATCTGAACATATTTCCAAAGTGCCTTACAGAATGACAACAACTAAGTTAATGGAGCTTAAGGCACAACTAGATGAAATGTTATCTAAGGAATTGATAAGACCCAGTGTATCACCCTGGGGAGCACCAGTAATCTTTGTGAAAAGAAGGATGGTACTTTGTGGTTGTGCATAGATTATCAGATGCTTAATAAAGCTACGGTAAAGAACAAGTACCCATTGCCACACATTGATGAACTTTTTTATCAAATGCAGGGAGTTGTGGTTTATAAGATTGACCTACGATCTGGATACCACTAGTTAAAAATCAAAGATGAGGACATCTTCAAGACTACTTTCAGAACCAAATATGGGCATTATGAGTTTACAATTTTGTCATTTGGACTTACTAATGCACCAACAACATTTATGAACCTAATGTTTTAGTTTTCTTCGATGATATCCTAATTTATTTAAAGAAAGAGGAGGATCATTGCAACCACTTAGAGATGGTTCTACAATGGCTAAGAGAACATAAGTTGTATGGGAAAATCTCCAAGTGTACCTTCTTTTAGAAGAAAGTGCAGTATCTTGGACACATGATCTCAGCAGATGGTTTTTCAGTGGACCTAGCCAAGATCAAGGTAGTGCTAGAATGGCCTATACCCAAAAATGTCCTTGAGGTAAGAAGTTTTATGGGTTTTGTGGGATATTATAGGAAGTTTGTTGCAAACTTCTCCAAGATAGCCTTTCCAATTACTTCTTTGCAGAAGAAAGGGAAGAAGTTTGAGTGGACAAAAAAATGCCAAGTACCATTTGATCTACTCAAGGAGAAGTTAACTATTGCTCCAATTTTGAAAGTACTGGATCCTGATGGTGACTTCATTGTTATCACAGATGCATCAGGAGAAGGCTTAGGTGGAGTTTTAATGCAAGAAGGGCAAGTAATTGCTCATGAATCAAGGAATTTGAAACCTTATGAACAGAATTATGCATCGCATGATCTAGAGTTAGCAGCGGTTGTTCATGCATTGCAAATGTGGAGGCATTACTTGTTGGGAAATCCCTTTAAGATGAAAACCGATCATCATGTTTTGAAATATCTATTCACTCAACCTAATTTGAATGTATAGAAGAGAAGATGGTTGGAGTTGATATTTGATTATGACTTCAATATCAGCTACATCAAGGGAAAAGAAAATCAGGTTGTCGATGCATTAAGTCATAGACGTCATATTTCCTCAATAGTGACAATCCAAACTAACTTTAAAGATCAAGTATTATAGAAATGCAAAGATGATGAGAACTACATGCAAGTTAAGCAAGCACTCGCGAGTAATCCGCAAGATGCAAGGTATGGAGGATTTCATTTTGAACCCAATGGATTGCTTAGGTATAAGGGAAGAATGTATGTTCCTAACTCTGAAGAGTTAAGAAAACTGGTGTGGAAAGAAGTTCATGAAGCACCCTACTATGGACATCTTGGTGTGATGAAAATGTTGGTTGATGTGAAGCCATTATATTTTTGGAAAGGAATAAAAGGGGATGCTACTAAATTTGTGGCTAGGTGCCTAAAATGTCAAAGGTTGAAAGTTGAACATCATCATCCTATGGGTTTACTATACCCACATGATATTTCAGAGAGTAAGTGGCAAGTCATAAGTATGGACTTTGTACAAGGATTGCCTATGTCAAGGAATAAGCACAATGCCATTCTTGTAGTAGTGGACAAGATTACTAAGGTAGCGCATTTCATACCTGGGAACCTAACTGATGGAGTTGTCATAGCTCGAAAATTCATTCAAGAGATGTTTAGACTACATGGAATTCCTAAGAAGATTATCTCAGATAGGGATGCACGTATGACCTCAAGGTTTTGGAAAACCTTATTTTCTGCACTTGGGACTCAACTAAATATAAGTTCAACATATCATCCAAAAAAAGATGGGCAAACAGAAAGGGTGAATCAAGTTCTCAAAGGCCTACTCAGAATGTATTGCATGGATCAGCCATACAAGTGGGAAGATTACTTGCCTTTAGTGGAATTTGCTTATAACAATTCCTACCATTCTGCAATAAAGATGGCTCCTTTCGAAGCATTATATAGTCAAAAGTGTTGAACCCCTATAAGTTAGGATAAATTTGATGATAGGGTGAGTCTTGGGCCAGAAAGGTTGGCTAAAATGGAGGAACAGGTTAGGATTGTTAAGCAAAGGTTAGCTGAAACCAATGATAGACATAAAAGCTATGCTGATGCAAAGCAAGTATCCAAGAATTTTGCAGTAGGTAATAAAGTGTTGTTAAGGGTAAAACCTCATAAGAGTTCCATCAAGTTTGGAAATTCATCCAAACTAGCTCCGTGCTATGTAGGACCTTTTGAGATTCTTGAGGAAGTGAATCTTGTAGCTTACCGAATTGTGTTGCCACCAACTCTTATCCAAATGCATAATATCTTTCATGTTTATTACCTAAAGAAGTGTATATCTGGAGATAATCATGTAATTGAATGGAATGTTTTACAAGTATAAGACCCCATAATGGTATCAACCGAGCCTATCAAGGTGCTTGGAATGCATAAGTTTTGCTTGCGTAACAGGGAAGTTATGCAATGTAAAGTCTAGTGGAACCAATGTGCAGAAGATTCTGCCACTTGGGAAGACTATGTTGAGATAGAGCAAAAGCTTCCACATGTCTGACATGCTTTATGAAAGTGCTTGAAAAACATGTTTTGTTTGTTTGTTTAGTTTATGTTTGCTACATAAAATCATCAGGGATGATGATTCACAAGGGGGGGAGTATGTCACACCCCATTGTGTGTTTACCTATTTACTATTACTATGTTAGGGTAAATTATTGCATGTGTGAATGTGTTTGGAATTCTGATTGGGAATATATATGATTGCACTTTGTTTATCAGAGAATCATAAATGAATGTTTATTTCATTTGATGTTATGTGATGGAATGCATATATGGAATGAATGGTTATTGAATTTGATATTCTAAATATGAAAAGTATTATGTAAATGCTTGTTTTGATGAATGGTTGACTACCATAAAATATGTTAAGTTGGATGTAGGTTCATAATCAATTTTCCAGAAGAGAGGGGAAGTATCACTCAGGAGAAGAACTTGGTTGGGTTACCTGTAACGAAACCTAACTAAGCTTACACACACACTCACAATAGAATGGTTGAGTCAAGTCATAGTGTTGGGAATTGTTAAGTCATCCTTTAGTATGATGTGTTTTCATTAGGAAGGATCTTGATTACTATTAAGAGCATTCTTTGATGGTGTTTATGAGTTCTTATTTATATTACTATATTTGATTGATGAGATATATATACATAGAATGTATATATGTATACATATGTATGTCGACGATAGTCATACACGTAAGAGAACACATACATGAGAGCACATAGGTAGACGTACCTATGTATGCTTATGGACGGGTTGTTTATGGGCACGATGATATCGTAAGGACAATGAGACATGTATGTATATATGTACATCACATGTATATATCTATCGTTAAAATAGTAATTGTTTATATGTTTGATTGTGTAATCGAATGTATATATATACGAGATATATACATATATAGTATATATACATATGTCGATATACGTGTATGTGTTGACAAATGGGAATGTCCATACGAGTATGTCAATATATGTGTACATACATACATATATATATATATATATACAAACAATATTAGATATGAAATGTTAACTTGATTTTATTCATTTGCATATCAAGTGGAATATTTAGACAAACTTACTTGTCAATATATATATATATAGTGCATTGGAAGCTATTTAATTAATTATATATATGTGTGTACATGTATATATTTATATGTAATATGATAATGGTCGATCTATGATAAAGGTTGATTTAAATTATAAATGCCATGCGTGATTTAATATGAATAAAGCGCTATATTTAGCAGCACCATATTAAGCAATGAAATGCAATTATCCATATAGATAATAGTCGATGGAAACATAAATATTTAATATGTTGTGTTAATGTATTAAACGTATGAAATAAAAGATGTGAACTGTGAATAAAAGGCGTGTTGAGTCAAAGTATTAATTGCACCATTATTGTGAAGGTCGATTCTATAATATGTGTCAACTGCCTTATTTGACCAAGTTGACTGTGTAAATGTGTAGCCATATGATTATTGACTGATTCTTTTGTTTAAACCACGGGTTTGAGAATAGGGAATGTGTGGAATACTTGGTGCCACATTATGAAATTTGTGTTTCCTTTAGAAGTCTAATATGCCTGGAAGTCAATTTACTGTACAAAGCATGTGCAATATGAAATGGTCAAATTGTTGTGGCAAGCATATAATCAATCTCCTGTATAGTTCTGGTGAGTAATGTGATACGAGTCTGCCACCTTTTCTTTGTGAAGCTGAGTCAATAGTTCATTCGTGAGAAGTGTCATTACTTAAGCCTTGAATATAGGCTGAAGTAGCTGGTTTATGGGTATAAATATGAGACAATCTCACCTCATTTGCATATAATTCTTCTTTGCATCACTACGCTGCTCTATTCTACTATAATTTTCCATTGAGAGTTTTCTTATTTGTTGTGAGTTATTTTGAGGAATTTAGTGAGAGATTGAGAGAGTTTGTTGTTAAGTTGGTTCTAAGAGGAGGCTAAGCTTGGAATCCAGTGGTCAATTGGAATAAGCGTATATCAAGCATGAGATTCCAATCTCTTCATGTTTTCTCTTTATTATTAAAGATTGATTGCCTTGTGTGTTTTAAGTAGAAATTGCAATAGGTTGCATGAAGTAGAGATATAGTCAGTTTTGCTTGTAGGAAAGGACAAGATTCATTGTTATGATTTTCTTATAAGTGCTTGTACTTGCTCCATATTAAGGAGAGTTTGAATGTCGTCTTAAGTATTATATACTAGGCTTGACGAAATGGGAATAGCATGTTAAGTTATTTTATGCAAAGTTAATTTGTAGCCTTAGAAAGCTCATATGTTAAACTTGGGATTATTTTATCCATTGAAGGGGTTAACTTATGTTTATGCTTTATGGGTAGAAATACCATCGTGTTTTGGGGAAAGGGAATAGGTTGTTTCTGAGGTTAATGACTACCTTTCGAGGGAAATTACCTATGCATAGTATATAATGGCCTAAAGTCAAATTGAGCTTGAGTAGTGTATGTGAGTAGGATGACTATCACTCGAAGTACTAAGTGAATACTTTGGCCAAAGTAGTGTGATCACCTTTGGCTCCACTATCAATTCACTATGTTCCTTTTATGCATGCTAGTTCAAGATTGTGTCTACAAGTTTTAGTTAATCTTAAAGTGGTTGTCATTGCAAGGTTACTCCAATCTCTTCGTTGAAGGGTAGGGTCATCTATCAAATGATAGATGTCTGGGGGACCGTATTTGAATTTGTGGTTGGCGAAAAAGCACTTGAGTGATGTTTCTCCTCCTCAACTGGCGACCAAGATTTGAAAGAAGATTCCTAGACCATCTATATCTATTGCTTTGAAGCTCGGTTGAGCAATGTATGCGTATTGTATACAATCTTTGGAAATATTGTATTATGTGGAATATTATATTGGAAATGAAATTAAAATTGGAATTGGTATGTCATCTATGTTCATCTATTCTCTTATTGAAAAGAAAAATTTTATGGCAATGGTTTGAAACATAGTTTATTTACTTGAAAGTGAAAACTTAGGAATTTTTACTTGTGTGAACAATTGGCATGTTACAAAATGCCTTTGCATTTAGAAAGATACAAACACTTGGATTTTACCAGTATCCCTGGATACCCTAACCCTATCCCCAATGAAATAAGAAATGTCTTGGGAAAATGAAATAAATGTTGCACACAACATTGAAGCAATATGTGGAGGATGAAATAAATGTTGTGCAAGTGTGCAACACTAACAATACTTCCAAAAATATATGGTACAACTACTACTATAATCTATTCACAATAAATGAAAAGAAAATCTCCTAGATTCTTCAAATTGAGACAAGATTTTTCCAACCTTTTCAATTAATATTTCCAACCTTTTCAACGAATGAAGAATGTTTGAAGCAACCAGCAAAACTTACGAGCATGAGAAATACTTAATTCCAATGGGAAATGCCCACACTATATAGCCTATCAGCTAATAAACAATGAAAATCCACTCCTATTTAACACGTCTCCCTCATTCTAGAAATATGACTCCAAAATCAATCAAGCCATTAATCCTTTTCAATCAAAGGATTTAATTAAGGTCCCACATAATGCATTAAATAAAATGTTATTACATATTGAATACAAAGATGCTTATTCACCAATGAAATTATTTAAATTTTTCATGTAAATATCAATTCATATCAAATAAGCAAATAATTATTTTTCCTTGCAAAGAAAATAGTGTGAGAAATATATTTTTAGCCTTATCCAAAAATTTGCAAAGAATACAAGTCATTTTCTATAATTCATCAAAACAAAATAACTCTGTTTTTAAATCAAGCCTTGATTTTCCTAAGAAATCAAGGTAGACAATGAGGATATGTCAAGGTTTTATTGAAATTTTTAAGGGCCCTTTTTGAAAGCTTTTCCTAATAACATTAATCATCATAATATAAGTCATTTGCTATAATTCATCAAAAAATTCTCCTTTTGTTTAAATCAAGCCTTGATTTTCCTAAGGAATCAAGGTAGACAAGGAGGATATGTTAAGGTTTTGTTGAAATTTTTAAGGGCCATTTTTTAAAGCTTTGCCTAATAACATTGATCACCTCACCTCTTCAAACACTTCTATACCTATCACCCCAAGACAACTTAGTGTAGGCCACATGCAAAATTACACCTATTTTAATTGTGGTCAAACTTGTCCATAAAATTATATAGTTGCATCTATATGCTATTACAAACACACTAAACTGCAATTATTACATCATAATACATGCATAAACATTCTAGTTGAATCATCGACAAAAAAATGTGTCAAATGACAATTTGAAAATCTAGTTAAATCTCACATCACCCCTCAAACCTATCAATGAATACAACACAATACATACAAAAGTGTACTAGTTCAATTGCAACCAAAATGTCCCAAATGATGGATTGAGATTGAACTTAAATCTCACATCACCTTTAAAACCTATCGACACCCTTAATACACATACCATACAATCCAATCTAAAAACATGAACCAATAGATGTTACCATGTCATATCATAGTGTTGTTAAACATGAATCTCCATATTATATGTCATATATTAGGTACTATTAGATCTAAAAACACACAAGCACCAAATTTGATCATCACATTAAAAATAATTGGAATAGAAACATAATCCCATTCAACACACATTTGGTTGCATGTCTGCTTGATTCTAGTAGCCCACATACATATACTAATATCACCTTTTAGCAATCTCATACCAAGACTTGATCTCATCTAACTATCTAAGTGGGAGAACAACACACCAAAACAAGTTAGATTTCATTACATTGATGAGATTCTTTTATAAATTATTATCTATGTATTTGCATGTCTTAGACTAGTCATTTTGTACACATCAAGTTCACATTCACATCATAGATATGAGTCACTCCATGAAAGTTGTACCTTCATCTCTATATTTGTCATTTGCCCATACTTATGCTTTGTTTGAATGTTGTAGACTAGTGGTACCTCTTGTCTGCCTACCACTTTTCCACTTCAAAGGGAGTTCATGGGTCATTGCCATTGGGTTCTTAGGCTCAATGTGTGATGTAGGTTTGAAAATCATAGCTAACCATGAGTGATCATTTCATTGAATAAGGAATAAAGCCTCCCAAGGTAGTCCTCAAATTGTATGATGGCTTATTGCCTTTATGCCTCTTCTTTTCCTACAGATTCCAACCTAACTCGAAGCTCCATCTCTACCTCCACTTTTCCTAGTGTGCCTATTTCCACATGCTTGTTCGTTTTAGAATAGTGTTCCAAATTAACTCCTATGTTTTCATTCACTTTACCCTGCTCTTGAATTCTACACAAGTGTTGTAATGATGATAGCCAACATTGAATGGCACTAGGCTTTCCTTTTCTTGACGTCTACTCCGAGTACAAATATGACAGCTCAATACCTTATTGTCAAAGATGTTAAAGTAACCTTGAGTAGCCTCTTCAAGAATAGACGACTACACTCATCGTCCATAATTTCATTTTCTATTTGCTTTTGAAGCTTCGAGTCATTAAAACACATATAGAGATGAAAGAGCCAACAGAAGCTTAAAATGCCCGTATAGAATTGCATGGAAATAAAGGCCTAATCATGTCAATTAAATGAATAGACAAAATCAGTGAACACATGCACTTAATCGGGGCATATGACTTAGACATCAACCTACTGTAAGAACGATTTTGTGCAACAATGAAGAAAGATTAAGTGAATATATCACTTTCGAGAAGGGTACTTATACTTGGCCACTCTTTTTTAGCAATGTCTACTAATTAACATCTTAGTATTTATGCCTTGCTTAGTCAAGAAACAATCATAAAGAAACGATTTATGTTGGAAATGGCTACAGATTGATGTTTAAGTATATCGACCTTGGTCAGAGAGGAAATCTACTACTCAATTAGCTACCCATAATAATATTAGCATCTTACTTTTTGAGAATGCAAATACAACTAGGCTACTTCTCCAAGTAGATTGATTATCTACCAATTTGGTTGTCCCCCTTCAGTTATTATGTTGATGATAATTTGGGAGTCCCCTGCCCTCTCATTAAAACATTAATTGTAAGGTCTTCTACCAGGTTTAGACCCTCCACTAGTCAGGCTGCTTCCAAATCCAAGGAATTCGCCTTAGGAGTTTCTTAGGACACCCCACTTGCAACCCCAAGTTTCGGGTTGTGAAGTTTAACTTAGCCCAATACATAAAGGAGAAGCCTGCCATCTCACTCAAACTTAATATGTTTTGGTTCTACTCGCTCCTTTATCAGGGAGGCAGGTTTACTTGTTAAATAGGGAAAAACCTAAGGATGAATCAACGCTAAAAATGTATAAGTACGGAAAAAGAAATACTAGGGATCCAAAAGGTTTAGAAGAACAACAATTGATGTTATGATAATAAACAAAGCATTTAGCATAATAGTGGCAAGTGTCACCCTGATTGAGGCAAATCATGAGTTGCTCAACTTTCAACTATTGGAGCAATTGATTACAAAACTGGTCTGAACTAATCATAGACAGTCAAGCTTGGAGAATATGTTTAGGAAGGTTTTGACCCTTTAATTCTGAAACTACTTTTATGAATTTTTTAAAATTTTATGAGGGACAACTAGACAAAACTATGGAAGGGAAGTTAGCAAAAAGGAAGGAGAAACCAGGGGACAGAAGAAGAGAGAGGTCCCCAGCACCTTGAAAATAATCTCGAGGAAGATCTTATGAAAGGACATTAGAGCAAGTAGGATTACCAAGGCACGACTCTTCATTGGATTTGGTCAAGAGTACATGTTATGATTTAATGCAAATGTATCTTTAAGGAATTCAAACAAAGTAGCATTTATAGAGAAAGCACACTTGCAGAAACTAGAGCTGCTAGCCCACAATAGAGGGTTCCCAAAAATGATGAAGAATGAAGTAAAAATCAATGATTGACCACTCAGTTCCTACTGTTATCATTTTGCTCTTTTATTATGCTTTTGAAGTCCCTTCAAAATCTGTTCTAGTTTGGTATCCCAGAAATAGTAAGACATGTGAATGTCGCTAGGCAGTGTGTTCTCAACTGTTTTAGACTATTTTCTATATAAAACAGGTATATTACAAATTTACAGCCATATAGAAGACTGGTATAACATGCAAATCCTCTACTGCATGCCCTTTTATAGATATGGTAAGATTCAATTTATAATACTAATAAACTTTACAGATTAATAGAGAAAGGGAAAAGACCATTCTTAGCCCAGGAAAGAATTTCCAACTCTCTTACCCTTAGAAGACCAAGACTAGTGGATATGCTTCACAATGCTAAATAAATAAGATTGCACCTATTAGAACAAAAAACAGGAAAAACTAATAATTGAATTAAATAACATTAAACACAAGATGCCGTATTCAGTTAATAAAGAAATGGGAAAAAAGCTCTTTTGATTCAGCTGCCTATATATCCAGTATCAAGCAAGTTTTCATCACTTGAAACCACCCCAATTATACTTGAATCCAGATGAGAGAGTATTCCATTTATAAAAGTCTATACAAAGCATTTACAGTTTTAGACTTATAGTTATTACTTATTTCTTTACAGCTGGGCCACAAAAAAACCCCATTACAACTAAGTTGAGACGGTATTTAGTACATAATTACTAACATGCTATGCCAACAATCTGATTTTTCCACAAGAAAAGCATGCAAACAACATACCTACTTGCAACATCACAAATAAGGGATTTCACAAAGAACACTGTATTTGTTTCGTTAATCACAACAGATGAATACTGTTGTGAGATATCTTCCTAGATCAGATCCAAACTCAGCACATGAAGAACAACTAGTCCTCCATTGCAAAGTCCATTACCCACCAGCTTCACTGCATTTCCAAGTAGATATGTTAATTTATAATAATCTACTTTCTCAGATATGTACCTGAATGGATGTTCTTACAGCAGGAACACTTAAATGCCTTGTTCTCATTGATTTCCATTTGCTGGAAATGCTAGGTTTCCAACATTCAATGGACAGGATATTGCACTTGCAGAGGTTGAAGCCAACCCAAAATAGATCGCCGTACATTCCTGGGCATTGGCAATAGACGTGCCAAACGTGATACAACTCTAGA
>VDFB02033823.1:0-16011 GCA_007258455.2 Sequoia sempervirens | reverse complement strand
GACAGCCGGTTGATCACTTTTCAGGTCGCTTTCTATTTTTAGCAGGTATTACTTGGGCAACAGCTCGACGCTCCAGAAATGCAAGCTGATCATCGTGCAACTGAAACGACGTCAAACAGAGCTCATCTGAGCGACATGCATAAATTAGGGTTTCGAGCTTCAGCGCTAAAAATGAGGAGTCAAAGGTCAGAATGTTCAAAACTGAAGTACCCACCATGATCAGCATCCTTTCGAGAGTATGTTGGCAAAATTTGAAGGCAATCAGAGAACCTGCTATTTTTAGTAAGGCATTTTGGGCAGGGGCTATAAATAGAAAGTTGATCTCGGCATCGACATACACAGGCAAGTTCACCGACAATGGGCCCACTGTCCAAATTTCAAAGCAAACGGAGCAAGGAAGGCCTCAGAAACCAACACTTACTATAAATAGTAAGTCACCTCAGCAGCAGCTATAATTGGCAGGTCAGCACCAAATCTCAGCAAGCACAAGTCAAGCATGTGATGAAAAGTCTATGGCGCGAATTTCAAAGCAAACAGAGTTACAGAGGATTGAACTTTCTAAAAATAGCAAATTGGGGCAAGCATGAACGGGTCACCCTAAATTTGGCTAAGGGCACGAAACACGTCAAATTTGATAATTTTTCAAATCCGACACCAAAACTTGCTATAAGAGGTTGGAGACAGGTGAAATTTTGACAAGTCACTTAAACTGGAAGTAGCTGGGTCTAAATGCGCCCAAGGTGGAGCAGGGAAATTTGAAAATTTTCTAAGTCACTTAAACTGGAAGTACCATGGGTGAAATGCGCCCCTCTTTGAAGAGATTTCAAAATTGTCTAAGTGTTAAAATTGGATGCTCAGCATGTGAAATGCGCCCCTGGGTGTTCAAGGTAAGAAAAAAGTTTAAGCGTCAAAGTTGAAAGTTGCCCCTGCCAAATGCGCCCAGGAGCTAAGGAGGCCAAGTGTTGAAGAAAATTCTAAGTGTTAGAAACTGGACAGAGACCCTCTGATATGCGCCTTGAAGTTGGATGTGCAATATGCGCCCATGGCAAAAGGGTAAAAGCTCAGGGCATTAAATGCGCCCTACTTGAAGAGATGCATAAAATTTTTCTAAGTGTCAAAACTAGAAGCTCCCCCATCAAAATGCGCCCAACTTGGATGAGCTAGTGGAAAGTTTCTAAGGCAAGTGAAAAATGGAATTTGACCCTGTTAAAAGCGCCTCTGTGCTCAAAGTGTTAAAACTGAAAGCTTGGACCTCTATATGCGCCCATGATGAGATTGAAAGTTGCAGGTGGTATATGCGCCTCTGAGTGACAAAATTGGAACCCCAGCATACCAAATGCGCCCTTCATGAAAGGAGGTGCAAGAAAAAAATTCTAAGTCATGGAAACTGAAAGCTCAGGGGGTTATATGCGCCTCTTGACAAAAACTGGAAGTTGGTGGTCTTAAATGCGCCCCCTTGACAAATTGAAAGTTGGATGTAGTAAATGCGCCCAAGTTTAAAATGAAACCTTGAAGGATGATTTGCGCCTAGGCCAAAATTGGAACCTCCACCACTCATATGCGCCTAAGTTGGGAATGGAAGCATCACCTATTAAATGCGCCTTAAAGTGAACAGAGACCCCTCCATTTGCGCCCAGACTGGAGGAGAAGACCAAGAAATGTTCTAAGGCGTAAAACTTGGAGTAGCCCCTATGAAATGCGCCCAAGCCACAAATTGGAAGCTCCACTGGTAAAATGCGCCCTTGAGCTTCAAGATAGTTGAAAAATTTCTAAGTGTTTTGAAAATGGAAGTAGAGGGGCCTAAATGCGCCCTAGCTTGAGAGGTGGATAGAAAAATGGCTAAGTGTAAAAAAATTGAAAGCCCACCCTCCAAAATGCGCCCTCACTTGAAGAGAGAGTTAGAAATTTCTCTAGGGCACGAAAATGGAAGCTCCAGGGGCTAAATGCGCCCAAGCTTGAAGGGTCATGAAGAAATTTCTCTAAGGCATGGAAACTAGAAGTGGACCCCCCTAAATGCGCCTTAAAAGGGACACTTGAAAATTTTCTAAGTTTTGACAAAAATTGGAAGTAGGCCATGAGAAAGGCGCCCAAGAACTTGAATGAGATCGAAAAAGGTTTAAGTGCAGTGAAATTGGAAGCTCCACCCTCCATATGCGCCTGGAAAGAGAAGAGGAGATTTGAAATTGTTCCAAGTTTTGAAAATGGAAGCCAGGGGTCCAAAATGCGCCCTACCTTGAGAAAATGATGGAGAAGTCTCTAAGGAAAACAAATTTGAAGCTCACAAGCCCAAATGCGCCCAAGGCACAAATTGGAAGCTAGACATGAAGAATGCGCCTGAGCCTGTGAGGGTGATTAGGAAAAGTTTCTAAGTGTTGGAAACTAAAAGTGTAACCTCTGAAATGCGCCCAAGATTGGGAAGGTGGCCTGAGAATATTCTAAGTGGAACTTTGACTAGCTAAATGCGCCCTTGAGGTTGGAGAAAAAGTTAGTAAAATTTCTAAGTGATGGGAAATGGAAGTCCAAGGTAGTATATGCGCCCTAAGCATCAAAGTGGGTAATCAAAGATATTTCTAAATGGTGAAAAGTGACAGCTGAGACCTCTATATGCGCCCAAGATTAAGTGGGATTTGAAAATTTTCTAAGGAAATGAAACTAGATGCTTGCCTGGGTAAAATGCGCCCAAACTTGAAAGAGGAGGATTTGAAATTTTTATAAGGTAATGTGAAGGCATGAAGGCTTAAGGCCGCCTGCACTGAAAGGAGGATGTGTTGTGATTATTATGGCTAGATGGTATGAAATTGAAAGTTAGACCCTTGATGGCGCCTAAACTGGGACATGCAAAGTGATGAATATCTTTCTAAGTATAAGTACTCAAATTCCACCTCTAGAAGAAGATACGCCTAAGTTTGATGGAGGAGATAAAATTTTCGGAGGCACGGGTAAAGTCGGCTGGAATGAGTCAGAATACTCATGAGATCGATGAAAATATTTTCAAGTCAGAGCAAAAAGAAATGATCATAGTTGAAAAAATGAAATAAATTTGATGAGAAATTATTTTTCTAAGGTTCAAAATTAAAAGAATTAAATGAACCCGTTCGTTGCATACCCATGAATTTGAGGCGTTCTGAGAGAAATTTTCTTCTGGGTATTGATGATTGTCGATCAGGAATGGATTTTGAAGTCTTCTACACTTTGTGGAGGCCTTCAGGATGAATATTTTTAATGGGTGCCAGGTTGATGAATTTCCTAAGGGAAATTTGAAAAATTTTCTAAGGCATGAAATGAAATGTGGTTGACATAAAATTGCCTTGGCCGATGAATTTGAACATGATCGCCTAGATAATTTTTGATCAAATTCCAGATGAAATAATTTCTTCTCAAGCCAGAGTTGAATGAAATATCAAAGTAAAGAGTGTGCCAGGCAAAATGCAAGACAGGTTGAAATTTGGCTAGGGCATGAAGAACTTGAACACAAAGTTGACGATGAGCCCTTGAAGATCAAAGCGAGAAAAATTGGGTAAGTAAGGTGAATTTGTGTTATGAAGTGTTCTAATACTCTTCTCCTCGCTTGTTTTGCAGGAGGAACGTCGAGGCCAGAGCACGATGTTTGGAGGTGGTGAAGCACGATGATATTACAACCTTCGGAGGAAGATGAAGTTTAAGTTACAGGAAAGTTGCAAGAAAATGGCTAAGTGTTGAGGGCTCGCCGGCAAAGAAGGAGCGCTTTAAAACTGGTGAGGGAGAAAGAGGAAGTTCGAGCAAGGGTCAAGGAGAAAATCAAGAGCAGTTGAACTCCAGATTCTATCAAATTTTATTTGAGGAGTCAATCTTATAGACTCTTTTACCCTCCTCCATGCGATCATCAGAATTGGCCGAGTACGAAGATCAAGAACAGTGTGAACGCGTCCGTAGATGGGAATCTTCTAGAAGGGTGGTGGCCATTAATGACGCATTTATTACCCCACTCTCCTTTGTGGCGGTTTTTAGGGCAAATCATGTTTAGGGCTGAGGTGGCACGATCTGGGCCATCCAGCCGATTGTAATCTGAGCCGTCCATTGGACTTGGCCAGCTATATAAAGGGGGAGTCCCCCTCATTTGTACCTTCAGTAGACATTAGACAGTAGAGAAGATTAGAGTAGGAGTTAGAATAAAGAGATAACTTAGAAGTAGATTGATAGTGTAGTTGGAGGAGAAGGAAAGTTTTCCTTTGAAAACTTTTGTAAGAAATTGTCGTGTAAAACTTCCAATAAAAAGAATTTTCTTTACTGATGATGAATTTCGGCTCGTTGTGAGTAGCCAGCGTCCTTCTAATTCAAGCAGAGCAAAGCAGAATAAATTTTATTCCATGCAAGTAGATAGTAATCGCGGAAATGTGGTGTTTGATCTACAACTCGCCTATCCATACCAATTAGCGTATCTACCGATGGCGGAATGCGCCTTTGTAAAATCAACCGAATATCAGCGTACTACCAATCACAGCTTTAAATAATGGCATACCGTTGTGATGGTATCTTTTATGTCAAGTGGTGGTTTGAACATCTTTTGTCATCTCCCTAGAAGATTGCACCGACTCCGTGGAAGCTGTCCGATGCGAGGCAAAGCGAAGTTTGGTTGAAGCTTGTGAAGATTGATCGCCATGTCCCACACCTTAGAATAGATTTAGCTTCTTAACCCTGCATCGTTTCATTCAGTACTTTCCGGTTAGAATAGGAAAACCGAACTCCATAGACAAATCTTTCGAGCTATTTGAATTCCTTTCTCCACTTAACAATTCCGTAAGTCCCCTTTGGAAATACTCAAAGAAATCACATCGGGTTTCAAACCGAGCCTATTCGCATTTAAAGAACCTTGGAGTTGAAGGCGTGATCTCACTCGCAATCTTAGCACGTCGAATACTTTGTTCAAGAGAGAATAGGGGAAAGCCGCTGGCAACTTTATTCCCGCGGCAGCGGCCAATTTAAAACACATCAACAGTCGCATAATAACCGGGCTTCATCATCAAAGATCCTTTTGGCTTCCCCTTTTGTCTTATATGAAGCTCGAACATGTTCAGGTATGCCAAATGCCTCCTGGATAGCTGGTGCTCCAAGGTGCGCCAAAATTCTCCCATGAGGAGCTACAATCTGTCTCTCCTGCGGATTGTAATGTCTTGCACATTGAACTATCAAGTTGACACACTGGGTGGCTGGAGGAAATCTGGCAGCTTGAAGAATTCCATTGCGCATCATCCTGCGGGCAATTGCTATTGGCATAAGTCCATTTAATCCATACATCCTTCTCTTGAACTCTTCAAAGTCCACATGTCCAAGGTCCGTGTCTGCAATGTTTTTCCACTTGGAAGTGATCTTTGTCTCCCGTTGGGATCCTTTACTAGCGAATTTCATTGGTGCTTTCTTTGACGGTCCTCCAGGATTGGTCATCAACCTGCAAGAAAGAGAATACAATAATCATTAAATTATTTCCTCTAAAAGTTCCTCACGAAAATTCTAACTTTCAGCTTGTCAAAAGTTAAATTCATTGAAAAAGTAAGCTGAGTATAACAGTTAGTGAAATTTTCGAAGATAGAACGAAGACAAAGGTAAAATTATTTCATCAAATTTCGGAATTACTCTGTGGCTGGCAGTTGAAAACTTCAAAAATCGGGTTTTTCTTTGCCGAAAAAGTAAGCAATCTCTTAAAAAATTCGACCTTCAGCTTATAATTCCATGTCTTTCTTCTTTCTCTCTCCTCAAAATTAATCACTCAACTCTCAAAAATTTCTATCTTTCAAGAGAAATTTCTAACTCTTAAAATATTCTAACTCACGTAAAAAAATACTAACTCTTGAAGAGAGAGCTAAGCTTCTTCTTGAATCACAATTGTGAGTTGATAATGACTTGCGAGTGCCTTATAAGGTAGAAAAATTCATTCCATTCTCAAGTTCGTCGAATGCAGACTCCAGTTTATCGAGGAAAGTTTATAATTTTTTCACCTTTCATCTTTATCCTTATCGAAATTTGAAGTTTATCCATAAAGTTCGATTTTTCTCCAAGTGTTTTTTTGAACAATAATTAAAGGTTTTCATGTGATTTTTTCGATTTTCTCAACCTTTAATTCTTTATTTTTTGCCTTACCCATGCTTTATTTTATTTTTTTGCAATTTTCTCAGGGGTTTTACTCTTTTTCCTTGCCATGGCAGACTTTCCAAGTGTCTTGCCATTTCACAATTTTCTCTTTGGACGTCCTACTTTGCTAGGCAAACCAATCATCCCATGGCGGACTTGGAGTATCTTCTTCCATTTTCATAGGCAAAGTGAACTTCCTTATGAGTTTATTCATTAATCCTCTAAGCATGGCGGACTTGGGAGAGTTCTTTCTAACCTGACTTCAAAGTCTAAGATGACTTCCTTATGTCTTCTCCTCCTTTCAACCTATACTTAGCCAAAATTTTGATTATTTTACCCAAGGGTGGACTTTCTTCCTTCCATTCCTTTTGCCAACACTTAGTCAAAAATTTAACTTTTTCCTTGCTAGGCTGTGGCGGATTTTCTTAGTTCCTTTCCAAGTGCTCAAGAGGAGGGTGGGCGGACTTTCCAACATGTTTGCCATTGGGTAGGGCGGACTTTCCAATTGTCTTGCCACATTGTCAAGAGGGGTGGGCGGACTTTCTATACTTCCTTCCGTTTTCCAAAGGCGGACTTTCCACAAGGCTTTCCATTCATCTTTTGACATGGGCGGACTTCAAGAAGGTTAAGCCATCAGCAGGTCGGACTTTCCTATGTCCATTCCATTTCTCCATCAACTGCTGGGCGAGTTGATTGAACCTTGTGCCATTTTCTCTCCATTGCTGGGCGAGTTCCTCCAGAATTTCATGCTTTTTAGTCGCTTTTCACATGCTTTTCACCAGATTTTTCAAGCTTTTATTAGATTTTGCATTGCTTTCATGTGATTTTTGATTGCTTTTGTCAGATTTTGTCTGATTTTTACCAGATTTTTGGTCAGAAAGGCGTGCTTTTCAGTTGATTTTTTGATTTTCTTACTCAGATTTTTACACGCTTTTTCCCTGCTTTTTAGATTTTTAGATGATTTTTTTTATGCTTTTCATTCTAAAAATGGAAACTTTGACTCTCTGACCGGTGAGGACCCTGGCACTTGCCAAAAATAGATAGTTTCTAAAAATAGAAAAAGCAAAAAAGCAACTTTCTAAATATAGTAAATTCCCAAATGGCCTAAAAGTGCCAAAAACGAAAAAAGCAAAAAGCAAAAAAGCAAAATCCCTAAAAAGTAGGAAGTGTCAGAATTGGACGAAAGCACAGGCGATCCTCGTCTGCAGGGTCCTCTGAACAATTCTATGATGTTTATTTGCAATTCAAGGCTTGAAATCCCAACTTGGCTCAGGTGATGACTCCTGACTCAGACTATAAATCACAGAGCAAAAGAGCTCATGAAAATGCAACTCAAAACTAAACCCTAAAAACAGACTGGCGAGGGTCCCAATGTGCAATGGGGCGAGATGTGAAATAGGTCACAACATCTGGCGACTCCACGTGAGGAATGTTTCTGAACATTCCAAAGATAAATACCTTTTCTGAATCTGGAATCGCCAAGTAAATCAAGCTAACTTACCTCTAGGTTAAATGTGTACTCAGAAAGGAAAGGAATCCTTGATTGGATCAAGACACTTTTCCCTTTAATCACAAGTGTGTGCAAATGTGTTGGTTCCATCCTGTAAAATCAATATGACTCTTTGGTTCCGTCATGGCAAGCCGTGTAATTTGTCTTAACTCCAAAAGCATCCTTGGATAGAGTCTCGCTGCCAGCGAGCATCCATAGCCTCGGCGAGGTTATCTTCTATAAACTCACGAAGATTGCTCTACTTCCGGCGATTTATAATTTCTTTTGATCTTTCTCTTTTAGTGACTGAATGATTTGAGTGCACGCCTGTAGAGATGTCCGCACACCCAAAGCCAAATATTTTGATTCTCATTTGTTTTCTTTTTATCCTCTTGATACTTCTTTTCTTTTTTCTCATATTTCCACATTTTGGCTTGTAAGCAATGAAGCTCACTTGGGCTTGAGTATTATAGTGGCGCTGGAGCCAGACTTTTGATTAGCCTAACCTTGACTTCTCCTAGGAGACCATAATGACTCAGAGAAATAATTAAGTGTGTAAAAATATAGTGATCTTCAATACTCAGTGTCTAGATACAATATATGATTCCCCTTCTAGCCAAGTACAAATCCTAACCTAAAGTTAAACTAGAAGGATTCAATCTCGGATTCCAAAATTCCTAACAAGTATTTATCAATGGAATGATCCAAACACTTCTTTGTGGAATAAGACCAGAGCGTGTGTTTGAAGCACTGTTACCTTCTTGCAAATGCGGACCCGCCATTTATTCAAACTAAACCTAAAGCAAAGCGAACAAACTAAACTAAGAAAGCAGGAAAAACTAAGCTAAAGCAAACAAAGGCAAAACCAAACCCAACCGGAAAGAAACTAATCTAACTATGTACAAGAGCCAGACTCGCTAAGAGCCTAAGACTGGAAATAGTGTTTGAGAAATTGCCCATTGACGGGCAATGGGATATCCTCTCCGGTTAACGTCTTCAGTTTGAATGCATTGTCTCCAAGAATTTCCGAAATCTGATAGGGACCCATCCATAAATTGTCAAATTTCTCGTGGTCTCCTTTTCGTTCATGCGCTTTGTCCCAGCAAAGGACTAAGTCAGAAATTCTAAATGCCTTTATTCTGGCTCTTCGGTCAAACCATCTCTTTACAATCCCTTGGTGCCTTGCAAAATTTTCTAGTGCCTGATCTCTCTTTTCTTCCAAAAGTAACAATTGTGACAACCTGGTTTTGATCCTATCTTCTTGATCCAAGCACTTCTGCATGAATTGTAGCGTGGGGATTCTCAGCTGTATCAGAAATATGGGATCCTGTCCGTATACCAGGTGATATGGTGATGTACCTAAGGAACTCTTTACTCTTACTCGATCCGCCCAGAGAGCGAATCTCAACTGCGTGTGCCAGTCCCTCGGGTTCCTATCTAACAACTTCTTTATGACATTCAACAAATTCTTATTAGTAGATTCGGCCAATCCATTTCCTTGGGGATAATAATTCGAAGAAAACTTTAAATTCACCCCATATTCAAAAGCCCAGTTAGAAAATTTCAGAGAAGAAAATGCAGAACCATTATCACAAACTAAAGCATAAGGACAACCAAACCTGGTGATAATGTTTTCTTCTAAAAACTTAATTACCGTATCTGTTGTGCATAATTTCAGGGCCTGAGCTTCTGACCATCTAGTGCAATAGTCAGTTGCGGTTAGAATATACTTGTGTTGTGCAAAGGAAGGTGGGTTGATCATACCAATAAAATCAAGTCCCCATTTTGCAAAAGGTCGCACTTCAATCACAGGTTGGAGTGGCATGGCGGGGTTCTTCTTTCGTGCAACAGTTATTTGGCATGTGTGGCAAGTTTTTACATGATTGTATACATCTTTGAAAACTGTTGGGCAGTAGTAGCTTGCCATCAGAACCTGGTGCGCTGTTGCTAGTGCTCCTCCATGGCCGGTTCCGAATCTGGAATGAAAATGTTCTATTATCTGTTTAGCTTCTCCTTTTCCCAGACATCTCAAGAAAATCCCCTCATGGTTTCTTCTATACAACACGGATCCCTGTAGCATATATCTTTGACTCTTCATTCTTAGGGCCCTCTTTTGTACTGGGTTGAGATAGTTAGGGCATTTGTGATTGAGCAGGAAATATGTGATATCGTCGTACCACTCGTTTGGAGATACTTCTTGCAATTCATATACCTGCTGTACTAGTTCTGGTCCTGTGGCAATTGTTTGTTTTAAAGCTTGGCCGCGGACAATCTTCATTGGCTGAATTTCGACATCATATTCCTGGATAATTGTAACCCATTTGCCTCTCCTCTCTCCTAATTCATTTTGCATTAGGAGGGTTTTGACAGTCACATCCGAAACTATAGCAAAGACTTTACTTCTTAAAATGTAATGTCGAAATTTCTTTATTGCTTTGACCAAAGCATATGCTTGTTTCTCAACGTTTGGGTATTTCAACTCTGCATCTTTGAAAGGTGCACTCATAAAAGCAATAGGATGTTCATCCTTCTCAACTGTCCTTTGTGTTAACATTGCGGCACATGTGTGTTCCGAGGCGAAAGAGTAGAGATAAAAAGGCTTTGTATAATCAGGACTAACCAAGACAGGAGCGTCAACTATGGCCTGTTTGATTTCTTCAAAAGCTTTTCTTGTTTGCTCCGTCCATTCTATCTTTGCATCCTTTCTGAGCATTTCATTTAGGGGCCTGACTATCTCAGCGAATCCTGTGATGAACTTTCTTACAAAGTTAATCTTTCCGAAAAAAGATTTCAATTCTTTTTGGCTTGACGGCAGACCAATCCTTGAAATAGCCTCTACTCAATCAGGGTCAATAAGAATACCCTTTTCTGTTATCACATGGCCAAGCAATTTTCCCTCAGTTACCCCGAATATGCATTTTTTCAGGTTCAAGGATATTCCGTATTTTCTGCATCTCTCAAATATCCCTATCAAGTCTTTGATGTGATTTTCCCTTTTCTTTGAAAACATAGTAAGGTCATCCATGTAGACAATGATGGATCTCCCTATGAGGTCTTTGAAAGCAATGTCCATAGCTCTTTGAAAGGTGGCTCCGTCATTAATCAGACCAAATGGCATCCTCTTGTAAGCAAATGTACCCCACTTTGTTGTAAATGCCGTCTTAAGCCTATCTTCAGGTTCCACGAGGACTTGGTTATAGCCAGAATATCCATCAAGGAATGACATCATCTGGGATCCATTTACAATTTGAATGACTTCATCTAATGAGGGCAATGGATAATTATCCTTTTCTGAGGCCTTATTAAGATTTCAGAAGTCCACACACAATCTTATCTCTCCACTCTTTTTGCGGACGGACACCAAATTGGCGACCCACGTTGAGTGTCGTACTGGAAAGATAATGCCTGCTGAGAGTAGCTTCTTTACTTCTTGAAAAATGAGGGGCTCTAGCAGAGGATTCACAGGCCTTTGGCGTTGCCTGAATGGTTTATTGCCTGCTTTGAGGGGAATAGTGTGTGTAATAATTGAAGTATCGTATGTTTTTAGACCCTCGTAGCTCAAGGCAATAATGTCTTTAAATTCTTTTAAATTCTTGATTATCTGCTCTTTTTCTTCATGCGTGCACACTTTGCCAATGAGAACATTTCTCACTTCCTTTTGCCTTCCAAGGTTGACCACTTCATGTTGACCTCCTTGTCTTCTTTGCTGCTTTATGGAATTGATCTGATCTTGGTCAAAGATTCTTTCGAGCTGAATCATTCCTCTGGGGATGATGTTAGTCTTTAGGTTCATAATACCATCTGCATTAAATTCAGTCTCTCCCCGATCTTCTTCTTCGTCAATGACTTGAGTGAGGAAAACATCTGAATTTGTTAAGAAGTCCAGGATGTGTTTGTCGTCATCGAACACTTGGAAATTTGTAATGTTATCTGGGATTGATGGAGTCGAAGTGATTTCCGCTGTAAATTTCTTCACGACATCCATTTCAAGTGGCTCTAGGGAACTTGCTGATTGGGCTAAGGAATTCGCCACTTTGTTCTGAGAACGATACACTGATTTGATGTTGAAAGCATCAAAGCTTTCAATGAGATCTCACACTCGGTTTCTATATCCTCGCAGTCTTTTATCATGGCAAGCGTATTTCTTCCTTACTTGCCTTACCACAACTTCTGAGTCATCGTAAACATGCAAGATTTTAACCCTCTTTTGGATTGCGTGGAGCAATCCGTGAACTAAGGACTCATATTTTGCCACATTGTTGGTGCAAGGGAACTGCAATCTCAGGGCGGATAAGTAGGTCTCACCTGATGGGCTAATCAACTCATACCCGGCTTCGTTCCCCTTTTTGGATTTTGAACCATCGAATCTCAAGGTCCAAACTCGCTCTTGGTCTTGCAACTGCTTGGGACTGGACATCTCCTTTTCCCAAATCTTGTCAATTGAATTATCCTTTTGAGCTTTGTTTATTTCTTGTATTGTTTCTTCCTCTGACGAGAGTTCTCTATCAAAATTACTGTCTTCATTTGGCATCGTTAAATTGAAACATTCATCTCCTGAAATTTGGGAAATCCTTGCGCGCACTTGGTCTAAAGCCATTTTGCACATCGCGCAAGAGAACTCAGAATGAAAAGCATTATGAATCCGACACCAGTTAGGTAACAACAAATATTGTGCAAAAACATGGCTTCCCAATTCTTTTCCTTGTCTCGCACTCTTAAGCACGAATCTTCTAAAATTTTCGAACATACTTTCACCTTCATCTGGTGACAGCTCTTCATCACTGTCCATAGGAACTTTTATTGCATCTGGACTTTTTGATGAATCTCCATGATCATCTAAGCAATGCAGCATCAAGACCTCTGGTGCCTTTGGCCTATACTGTCCTAGGTCTGTCTCACAGAAAAGAATTTCATTATTTTCTCCGTACTCAGTAATCATTAGCTTAAGTCTTGGTGTGCTCTCAACTCTAATTTGATTGGGAATACCTCTCCATGGTAACCACATGTGTGAGAAATCAGTGGCGAAGTATCCATTCAATCTGCGGGTCCAGTCTCGTCCTAAGACCATACCGTATCCATCCGGGATATCTACTACAGAAATGTCGATGAAATGCTGGATTCTGGAATCGGATGATAACTGCATATGAATATTATTCAACTCTCCTATGACTGGAACTTCTGTTTTATCCAATTGTGTTACTTTCTTATTTGTCTTAGTGGGTGTCAAACCCAATTTGCGACACACAGCTAATGGCATGACATTACTGGATGCTCCTGAGTCGATCAGACAATTGTGCAAGAGTTTGTTGAAAATCCGGAGAGAAATAAGGAAAGGGGCTGGCTCATCTTTTCCTTGATAGAATATTACAGGGCTCCCTTTTTGCATTCCGGCTTCTGTCTCTTTTGCTTTATTATTCTTTCCAACTTGGGGAGCTTCTATTTCTTTGGCGGAATGCTCTTCTACCTTATACCCTTTTGAACTTTGGCGCGCTTGCTCAATTTTGGTTGTCTGTTGACCTGGCATTTCTATGCCCCTTTTACTTCATACAAGCCTCGAGTTGCTTTGGAACTCCGAGATCCTTGAGCAATATTTACTGTCTGAGATGGTTCTTGAAACTGTTCATCTTGAACAAAATCTACATTATTTGTAGAACTTGCAGCCTTCTGAATTGTGTTGGCTGAATCTTGTGTTTGGTCCTTCAGGTTGTCAAGGAATGTGTTCCTTATCTCCGGTACTTTCATTAGTTCGAACAATGACACACTCACCTTGATCTTCCTCACCTCCTCGGTGACATATTGGCTTAGTCTCTTTAGTTCGTCCTTAGGAGGAGAACTATTAGTGGAACTATTAGCGTTATTGCTTTGCCTGTATTGAGGCGCGTCTCTCGGAAGAGGCGGATTATTGCTTGTGTTTGGATGTGGTGGTGTCTGGAAATTGTGTGGAGGAACCGACGAGCTTAAAGGCTCCTGATTCTTCCTGTAATAAACCTTTGGTGGATTATTGCCTGTCTGCTGAAACACTTGAACTTCTTTTATGCCTTCGACCAACACGTTATTGTTTAACGGTGGAAAGTAATAATTGTTCGTGTCTTCAATTGGTCCATTAGCCACTGTATATGAGTATATGGAAGGTGGCGCCTCCACGGGTCCATTTGCTGATGCTGGTGGAAATTTTCCAAATTGATCAGGGGCTTGATACTGTTCAAGTGGCGGTGGAAATGTGAAATCTTCCAAAACTAAAGCCTGATCATATCTTACCACGGGAACTATAGCGGTGGATGGATCATTTGGTGTCTCTTTCAATATTTCTTTCTGGAAAATATCAGCTGCTAGTTGAAATTCTCGGCATTGCATCTCAGAATGTTGATTGGTATTGTGTAGCCGACACCATCCTGACAAAGCAGACTCGGTGAGAAGTATATTCTCGGTTGGATTGTTCTCTCGAGCTGTTGGATTATCAAGTGGAGACGACACACTTCCATTATTTGGTCCAGTATTCCATACCCTTTTTTGATATCCTTGATTATTGTTACGATAGCCTTGAGCATTGCTTGATTGACCTTGGTAATTTTGATAATTACCTTGGTATCCTTGAGAATTTCTTTGCATACTATGGAGCTGATTGTTTTGATTTCTCAGGTGAGTTACTTCGGTAGATAGTTTCTTCACTTGTTTGATCAACTCTTTCATTTCTTCCTTTTCTCAGGGGTCCTGGTGGATGTGGTTGTACCCTGCAGGTACACAGGTTCGGAAGGTTGTGCTTGAGAAATTGGACCTCTTGGGTGAATCACCAGTTGATTACTTGGGGGTGGAATGGGATTCATAATTGGCACGTGATGAGCCAATGCTTGGTTGATTCCCGCTATTTGGTTTGGCATAGCAACATATCCTAAGTGATTGAGTGGTCCAGCAACATTCATGCCTAAATCCGAATTAACTTTAATTGCTTCAGCATATGCTCCTTTGAGGTCAGGTGGGACTGGATTGGCCCTTCTTACAAACATGGACGTAAGATTGTCCACGGCGGCATAGTATATTGGCAATGCTGCCGCATCATTCAACTCATATGGATCCCATAACCTTGTGTATGCCTTATGAAATCTGTTGTTGAAGGTACTAATTGTCTCATGTTTTGATCTTTTCACTTCAACGAATTGTCGGTAAAGTTCAGCTGGTGTGGTTGGCAATCGGAATTTTGCCAAGAAGGCTTCCTTTAGCTGCTGCCATGTTCGGATTGAATTGACTGGTAAATTCACGTACCAGTAATATGCCTCCTCTCCTAAAGAGCATGGGAATAATCGACATGCTACATCTTCGTGTTGAATGTCCTTGTTCTGGAGAGTGTCTTCAAAAATTTTGATAGGTTCATCAGCTATCCGGTTCATGTCACCAACTTGGAATTTAGAGAAAAAATGCTCGGGATTCTTAGGCATATCATGATAGTTGGCAAAAGTAGTGAGGGGCGACGCATTCTGTGGATGCCAAGCCATTGGAATGTTCGACTGAGCTATTTGGATTGGTGGAACTGGTTGATGGGCAACGTTGGGCGGAGGTGTGTGGAATAATTCAGAGGAATCTTCTACACTTGGTACTTCTTCACTAGGAAAAAGTACTTCTCCACTATGGCCAACTGCACTGGATGTTTCTCCTTGTGAAGTTTTTGCTTTCTTTCTCTGCTTGTTTCTGTAAGGTGACAATTCCACGAATTCTTTGAAGGAATTCGGAGTAGATCTTGTGATTCTTCGAAATCGATCTGCTGAGAAAGATCCAATTCGATCCAGTGTGTCTTAATTTCTCTGAGGACGCTCGGGAACTGATTTAGGAGCTTGTTGATTTACTTGTTGATTTGCCCGTTGGTTGGCTTGTCGGTTCTGTTGTCGCTGAAGAGCTTCGAATCTTTCTACAAGACGGTCTCTTTGAATATTGAAATCAATACGTTGTGCTCGTTCTTCTTCTTCTTCAAGAATGAATTGCATTCAAAGCCAATTAGGGGCGTTTCTTCTAACTTTCCACGCTAAGCTGCACAATTCTGAGATAACGTCTTCTTGTTCGTCTTGGAAGCCCAAATCGGGTTGCAATACTGTTGGCTGAAAATCTGGTCCTGGATTAGGAGCGGTGCCCGGAAGCACCATTCTTCATCTTACTAGGCATAGTTGGATTGGTTGAGGATGAACTGCTCGCAACTGATCGTTCTATATCATCAAAAGCTTGCTTTAAACAATCAATCTTCTGTCTGATCAAACCTCTCTGAATTGCTTCTTCAATTCTTCGTCCCTTTTCTTCTCTAGCGAGGACACGGCTTGTCTGGCCAAATTGGGCACGATCTGTTTGTGACTTCCAAGCTAGAGTGTATAACTGGTCAATAATGTCAGTTGGTGGTTGATACGGTTGCTCGACAGGTACATCAAAAGGGAATT
>VDFB02033822.1:0-16174 GCA_007258455.2 Sequoia sempervirens | reverse complement strand
AAGGCCAAGTATACAATCTGACAATCAAGAAAGGGATTTGGTGCATCCCATACTACATCGTTGATTCATTAGCTCCATCTCAAGGCTTTCTACAAGTAGTGAACCTATCCAACCCAATGGATTCCAACTTCAATCACCTATAGGCCATTGACAACAAGTCTATCCACCCAAGAAGTAGCTTCTAACATATACCATCTTGTGACCTTAGTGGTATTGTCAACTATCTTCTTCACAATCCTAGATAACACTTGACACTTCTCACCCCTGTGTTATAAGTGACCACTAGTGAACCCTCCTAATACAATGATTAGCCTCGATTACTATTACCCACATGGTAAGATAACTATTCATGAAACCATTACCATATCAAATCTTAGATAGCCCCTAGAAATCCATCTCCACGAACCTAGTGAATGCCACCTAATCTAAAAGATACAACAATATCTCTAGGCATCCACCATTGACACTAATGACAACCTGCTAAGTGTTACCGTATCATAACTAAGATAGCCTGCTACCTTCACCTCCTTGAACTAGGTGAATGCTAACTAATCCCTAGTAATAGCCCAAACATCAATCATTAGCATGGTCTAACTGCTTGTCATTGTTCAAATACCTTGGAGGTTCACACTTGGATAGTTCATACATAACATGAATCACAATACTAGCCAAGTGACCGAGATAAATATATCATAATCAATAGATACATAGGCCTATACAAAGAGACCTCTAGATATGGCGTTGGATTTCACAAACACATAAGTGTTACATAGAACCAACACAAAATGGTCTTTACCCAACATATACATATAGTCAAAGACTAACTAAAAAGTATTCAAAATCATTACTTTATTCAAATTATTATTCAAAAGCACATTATGTACATTAATTATAAGTTAATAGGTTTCCTTAATTCATTCATAACCATCTAATACCCATTTCAACCTTAAATTGACACCTAGTAAAGAGGTAAGGTCAAACAAATTCTAGTTTTGACACAGAAACCCTAGTCTAGGACTAAATCGCCTAGACTGGCGTATGCATCGCAGTGGGCATTAAATAACAAGTTTTGAGGGTTTTGGAGCATTTTTTTACCCCATCCTTCTTCTAGGTCCACCTCTGTTCATTCTCAATTTATCATTCTATATTTTAGTTTCATTTCCTAGGTCATTTAGCTAGGTTTTGCATGGTACTTTGTATGATTCATTCATATCTTATCTTTCCAAGCCCTTTCTTGGTGGTGAACCCTCTTATTATCTCTAATAAAACCCTAGGATAACTTATTGCAAGATCTCTCTCCCCCTTTTTTATCTTCAAATTGAGATCACTAAGGTTTCCTTGAGTGTAATAAGTGTAAAATAGGAACCCTACCTTTGTGCTCCATTCCTCAAAGGTGGAGCTTACTATTTTTGTTGCTATAATGATTAATTGTTTAAATTATTCTAACCATAATTGTAACACTTATTCTAAGTTCTCCAACCCTTATTATAATTCTACTCTAGCCCTATTTCTAATCTTAATTCTAATTATACACTTTAACCTTAATTCTAACTCTAATTTTAGGCCTAACCCTAGTTTTGCCCCTATTTCAAACTCTAACCATAATTATAATGATTTTAGAATTATAACTAAGAAAAAAGTAATTTTAGAATTATAATAATTAAATGATTAGAATTAGAATTTAATTAATAATTATAAAACTATGTTTAAAATTAATTATTTTATTTATAATAACCCTAATTAATAAAATTATTTAATAAAAATATTAAAATAGTTGTTTATTAATGTAATTCCCTGAGCTAAAAAGGCTAGAATAAAATCTAGCAAAACATTTTTGTGAAACAATAATAACATCAAAATTGCAAAAATAGCATATCACACTTGCACAACAATGTGCACGAGTGTCACAATGACACAACAAGAACATCAATGTGCTTCACCATTACATAAGCAAGGTGGAAATAGCGGAAGACTAACCAATTGTGGGATAAATCCACCATAAGGAACAAATGAGAGAGATATAAAAACATACACAAAATGATCGATTACCAACCATAATTGAGTTCTCTTGCAACACTACACAAGATAGGATGAAGGAATTATCAACCTCCAATCCACATCCTAAGACACTAAAAAAATCTAAACATAGATGAAAATCCTCAGAAGAGGTTACCTAACCAAGAAACACAACTCCTCACAAATAGTAATGACAATGATTCACTTCTTGATCATCTTAGGCTTCCCAAGACAACTCATCACAATGTGACAATAAACAAGAGGACAAAATAGTCCACAACAACCTATTTCACATGAGGAATGTGGAGGACACCAGAAAGACCAATCGAGAAGGATTATGAACTTCCTAAGTCTCTGTAAGACTAGAAGAACAATCTCCCACAACCTTAGGTTTAACAAACAGTTCCTTTCATAAGGTTGTAACAAAAACAATACAAGAGATGACATAAGTCCTCAATGATGACACTTGAGATCTAGGTCAAAGAACTAGTAGGGCCCCTAGGAATATGGTGAATTTTTTTTTACAAAGTTTTCCTAAACAAATTCCCAAAATCACAAGGAAAGAACAATCTCAAAGTCGAAGAAAAACTAACTAGGTTTTGAAGGTTTTTGACAGAGGAGCATCCGGGTGCACGGGCAATCTTGCACATCAAAAAATATATTATTTTAATTTTTGAGTTTTGTCTTGGTTTTTCTTGCAACTCCTCTAGCACAATAAGGTTTGATGTTAGGATTGTAAAATAAAATCAATTTATTAATTGATTTAGTTATTACTGGATTTAAAAATGTTTGAAAATTGTAATTTTCCAATAAGGAAAAATCCCACACCCAGCCTATGAGTGGGAATTTATTATAAATTGTAACTCTATTAAAAAAATTGAATTTGCATTTGTTGAAAAAAGGGGATGCAAGGTGTGGAGGTAGTAGAGAGAGTGGGTTGAGAGGTGGGGATACAATTTTTAAGTTTCTATTGAATGCATATTCCAAGAAGAGAAAAACTCATGCCAAGAAAAGAGTCAGGGGAATTCAAAGGGTTTGAATGGGAGAGAAAGATTTCCAAAAGTTGTACTTGAGAGGACCTATTTCAGTAAAAATGACATAACTTTCTCATATAGAAGTGAAATCAAGAATTTCAAAATGAGCTGAAAATTTGAGAACAAGGCGCATGAAACCTAGAAGGCGTTTTAATAGATTTGTGATGGTTAGGGAGCAATGATGGACATAAGTGATGGGTTTGTAGAATTGTAGCTAATTTTTGAAACTTTCTTGTGGGAGTTTGAATATGGGTTTTGAATCTTGCCTATAGTTGATTGTAATTGCAGATGGATCTTCTAATTTGGATTGAAATGTTGATTTTTTTGATAATGTATGTGGACACAGAAAAAGTCACTTTTGCTTGCTTTATTTGACAATAATTAATGATAAATTGGACTTAATGAGGCCTTGATTTAGTGTTGTGAGGTGTTTTACACATCCACATTAGGTCTTGGACCCTTGAAAACTGAATAACTTGCAACTAACAATGTCTTGTAAAGGTGTTGTAAAGTGTTAAAAAGACTTTCACACTTCTCTAAACTTAATGGACCTATTTTCACCCTAATTCAATGTTATGAAATGTATTTAATTACATTCTCACATTAATTTGGAAGGCTTGTAAATTAAACCTAATTCTAATCTATTGTTGTAATGTGTCTTACACATTCACATTGGATGTTGTGCCTCTCTAGGCTATGTGCACCTCATCTTAATGATGCAAAGTGTATTTAATCACACTTCCACATTGAAATTTGTGTCCCTATCCCTAATTACCCTTTACATCTCCATTAATAGGTCCCTATGGCCCCATATTGTGCATCCTGAGGCTTAATTTGATCAAAGACCTAATAAAATCATTATATAAACCTATTTTCTTCATTCCCAGACAATCCAATTGGCAAAAGAGCCCCTATGGGACCAAGTCACCCATCTGGGTGAATTAGTCTCATCCAGGTGGGACTAAGTCGCCCAACCCAGTGACTTAGTCCCATTTGCACTATTTTCAAGGTTCGGGCGAGAAAAAATGGATTTTAAGTTTATTTTCCCTTCATGTTGGCCTTGGGGATCAAATTAACGGGAAAATTAGGTGGATTTCCTATAAATAAAAGCTTCCAAACCCTAATTCATAACTAATTCATTATTCATTCATCATCTCTCTCAAGTCAAGCAAGCTAGGGTTTTAGCATTCTAAGTCATTAGGATAGCTTTCTAAGGCATTCAAGGGTGATTCTTCATATTTTGTTGTAAAAATTCAAGATCTATCATCATAGAATGTTTCTAATTCCATTAAATTTCATGCTTCATCACTTTATTTCTTCATTTTGGTTTAATTACCTAAAATCAGGTTTCACCAAGCAAAATCCCATGCCCTACCATTCAACATTTTTCTCTTTCTCTCCTTGTGTGTTTATAGATTTAGGTATCTTGAAGGATTGGAAATAATTAAAGATTAAGTTGCAAAGTTATTGAAGACATCTCCTTATTTTCAAAGCCAAAATATCCACAAAAAGTCATTTACAGTGCCAAAAATTAGAGTTTTGAAGGCAGACACTTGTCAAAAAATAGAGTCCAGATCGAGGGATTCCATTTCCACTTTCTAATTTTTAGAAATTCAGAAATGGAATAAGTCATCAACAATGGAAACTTAGTCCCACTATACTTGATTTTTACAGTTTTCTATAGATTTGGATACCCATTTGGCTGAAATGGGCTCCAATGCAATTTTCTAGATATGGGAATAGGTCGCCTAAAATGGCATTGTGGTGTAGAAAATTGGATACTCTTGAGAAAAGAGACAATTTCATGCTTAATTGGACCTAATTTTGAGTACCCCTGCATTATTCATCCTTCAAAACAACATTTATAGGCCCCTAAGACCCATTATTTTTTTATCTAGAGGCCTGTTTCACTTGAGAAATCACTTAAATACTGACAAACAACACTTAATTCATGCATATTCTGAAAAAAAACCTTCAAAAACCACTAGTGGGACCCATTTACCAAGGGTGGTGAATAAGTCCCTTTTGAGGGAAATTTCAATTTTGAGTGGGAATTCAATTAATTCAACTTGATTTTTTGATGGATGTCGACCTCTTAGATCTAAATAATGGGAAAATTAGGTTTTGATGCCTATAAATACTCATTATAAGTCATTTTTCACATCTCTTAGTCATTTTTTTACAAAGCAATCTCAAAGGTTAAGTTTTAGAAGTCTTCCACAACAAGTTTTATTTGCATTTTCTACAGCAAAGTTGAAGCTTTAGGACAACAAAATAGGGTTTTTGTAGGTCTTCAAGATCACTTCTTGATCAAGATTCAATATTGCAAAGAGTTGTTGATAGATATGTATGGTTAGTCATGGAGAAATCTAGGTTGAGGAGATGCAACTAGCCATCAAATCACACCTAAAGACTTCTTTTGAAAGTGATTCCATCTTCCATCTTTTCTCTATCTTCAAAATTAAGGTTTGCATTACTTTTGCATGCCATTTACATTTGTTTGATATGTTGTAAGGTTTCTAGGGTTGAATTCTTTCATTATTCAAATCACATTTGCACATCTTATTCTAGCACAATAGAATAGGGTTTTGACATACTTCAAATTTTCCTAGTCTTTAACACATTTAAGGCTAGGGTTTTATGTAGATTTTTATCCATTCAAGGTTTGATTACCCAACTAGGGGTTTGAACAAGGAAAACTCCCCATTAGACAACCAATTTTAAGCTATTTTGCATGAATTTTTTAAGATGCCAATTCGGGTTTTCGTCAAGAAGTGTTGTATAGGTGACAAGGTGCGAGTCTGAGATTTGAGTTTGTAGAAAATTGCAAGTGGACTGATTTGTCATGGGTGGTAAATGAGTCCCTCCTAAGGTGACTTTCAGAGTTAGATGCAGATCCAGATACCCAGTGAGCAAAAACTAATTTCTGGGCAGAAAACCTTGTCCTGGGACTAATTTGCCTAAGGTGGCAAATGAGTCCCAGTCAACATAAGAGTCAGATTTACTAGATTTCTAGAGTGCTTTCTAGTCATCTTCAGCTTTATAGGTACACACATTCTAAAATACAACTTTCTATTTAATTTCATTTGCATTTTTGTTCATCTTTTTAAGCTTTTTGCAAACCTCACTATGTTTTCAAACATTGCACATTTTAGAAGGTTTTCATTAATAGTCAATCAATTTCATCACTTAGTTGCATTCAAATAATTTCATTTAGTCTTAATTACATCACACAATCCCTTGAGAGAACCACCTCAATTTTGGGGTTCTATCTCTCTCCTTTTAGGTGAAAGATCCTAAGAGTGCAAGATAAGCACATAGAAACCACAAAATTGTTGGTTCAGGTGTAAGTGTCCCAGGAGGCCAAATTTTTAGGATCAACAAAATTTCCATTCTACATTCGAGTCTGCAACACATTTCTATGTTCATGCTTTCTGTTTTACTTTCTTGTTCTATTCTATTTGCATTTTTATTCATCTTTCTAGGTATTTTTGCATACAACACCATGTTTTCAAACAACTTGCATTTTTTAGGTTTTTCATTAATAATCAACATATTTTATTAGTTTATTGCATTGAGACATTGTATTTAGGTATATTTCATTCATATTTCCATTAGTTTTGAGTGGGGACATTACTCATTTTGGTCCATCTCTCTCCTTTTAGGTGAAAAACCCTAGAAGTGCAAGGGAGTCTTTGGGTGCCAAAATATTTTTCCACACTTTGGTGAACCCACCTTTAGAATACTTTCTTTTTTTATTTTAGGGGCCATCATCATCCTATAATTAGCTTGCATTAATAGTGCGTTGCATTTTGCATGAGTTAATTTGCATTCTTGGGTTTTCAAATTTTATGTTAGTGAAAGTGCATATAGTTTGAATTTTTGCATTTTAAATCATTGAAAAACATCTGAAAACTACATTTTCATTTAGTATTCAGGTCATACAAACTAAAAGGCATCAAAATCAGTTGAAATTTTTTGAAATTTTTGAAATAAAACCCTAACTGGGGCTAATTCGCCATTTTGGATGACTTAGTCCCAATCCAAAATTTTAACTATCTGTTATAGCTCTAGAAACCTCATTTATGTGCTTCCTAAGCCTCCTAGTATCATATACTATAAGTCTAGAAAGTTTTGAGAAATTCATTTTATGCATCTCACTCATAAACATCAATTTAAGGTTGTCATTTTTTGCAAACATTTCAATTACAAGCATCATTAGATTTGAAAATGTTCACATTTCTAAATCTTTGCATCACATGGATAAAATTACTTTTCACTTTTGCATACACAATTTTTTTATTCATAAAACTTTGGATAAGTTTGATAAAATTGCTTTTCATTCTTGCATATATATTCTTTGCATTCTTAATGTTTTGCATACATTGGATAAAAATGTTTTGCATCTTTGGATATACATTTTTTATATCGTTGAAACATTGCATGAAACGGTTACATCTTCTTTTCATCTTTGTTCAAACAATGCTCATGTCTAACATACATAGGCATGTTAAGAAACAATCCCCTCCCTATAAGAGTGTTTTAGTGATAGAGAATACAACCTTGGACATTCCTAATGATCATATTTTTCTTCTCCTATTGGTGAAGAAAATATTTTGGTAGAAGAATCAATTAATGAGAGTTTTGAGAATCCTAGTTGTTTCTCTGCTCTTACCTCTCTTAGAGGACAAGACATTGATGAACACGACAATACAACCATAGGTATTCATCAAAGTCACATGTGTTCTTCTCCTAGTATCTCTCCTAGCTATGAAGAAGATGCTTTGATGTTAGAAAACACAATCAATGACAGTTATGAGAATCTTAGTTGTCCCCCTTCACCTAGTGAAAGGTTCCCCTAAATTAAGCAAGAAAATTCAACCGTTAACCATTCCCCTACTTGCAATGAAGTAATTTTAGAAGAACTAATCCATGAATATCAATAACATTCGATTTGTAGTTCTCCTAACAACTATCCTCCTAGAGAGAATATCATGGTGCAAGAAAATGACGACAATAGTAATGTTTCTTCCTTTGATAATGATAAAAATGTGCTTCTCAATTTCCCTTTATTAGAGATACATTACAAAAAGACTGTTGATGTTCTAAATGCACAAGTGTCTATTCAAACCCCCCTTGATTAATGGACCTCCTACATATTTCGTGGGACATCCTAAGAATCCTCTAATTCTTTACCCACCATCACACAAACCTCCAACTCAACACAAACCCAAATTCATCCTCTAACCACCTCAGAATAATGTGTTGTAGCAGCTGAGTCCTCATATCATTGCTCATACGTACCACACTAGACACAATCCGCATCCAATTCAACCAACCCCAACCTCCCTACCTTTTCCCAATTCTATACTACCTAGTGCTCCTTGATTAAGGGAGTATAATCTTGTCAGGCAATTGAAGAGAACTCTCACAAAGATATCCCAATGGGATTTACTTTAGAATTCACCTAATTATCACACTATGCTTCAAATGGCCTTACAACAAATTCCTATCCCTTATAATGCACAACTAAATGACATACCAACCATAATTCAAGGATTGAAAGCTAACATTGTTTTCCACCAAAGTGAACTCCTCCCTTTCGAAGTGCAAAAAAAATGATGTTTGCATGATCATAGCTTAATACAATAGGATAGGGATAAAGTGAACCCTTGTTGACATTAATGGCTCCTCCCTTAATGTGTGTAGCATAAACCTTTTGGATAGGCTTCATGTGGATAAGCCAAAACTTCAACCCGACTCTCTATCTATCACGGGATTTGACAATGTAGGAAAAAAACCATTGGGTGTGATTACTCTACCTATTACAATTGGATATGCCACATTCTAAACACTGATCCATGTCATGCCCCATAATATTTCATATAATCTTCTTTTATGAAGATTGTGGATTCATGAGATGAATGCAATGCCTTCAACTCTTCATTGTAAAATGAAATATGTTTACAATAACATAGTCTACATAGTTCACACTGATCATGAGCCTTATAGTGTCTTGCAACTTGAGAAAAATAAAGAGAACCCCTTGAACACATATTGAACAAGTCACAACGCTATTAGATGATGATTGGGGTTCCTTAGATTTCACACCAACATTCATGGGTGAGTACCAAATCATAAACAAAGATTCAAACAAGGAAAACAAAAAAGAATTCACGCCAACACAAAACTCAGATGACCCTTTGAAAGAATCCACCTCAATCACTTTGGAAGAAAATGCAAATTATACAAAAACCTTTAAAGAAGCTAATTACGAACAACCACCCGATCCAAAAGCAATGAAAAAGCTTTATGGAAGAGGGTTTATGAGCTTATGAAACAACTTGGATATAATGGAAAATGATGTGGTGCTAGAGAGCAAGGTATATGTTTCCACATCAATCCTAACATGCAAGAAACTACTCATGGTCTTGGTTATTTTCCTTTGATAGAAATCAACAAGCCTTCACTAGACATCAACACTATCACAAAACACCCTTCTAAGACAACTTTAACAGTAGTACATCTTGAACTAATGGACACTAGTGGTCTTGAAAGTTATCCCTTGCAAGAAATGAAACATACAAAGAAATATTTGCTTAACATCAATGTCATCTCACAAAACACTAATGGTTTGAGTTTGTTAGATTTTACACCCTCCTGCAAAGGAGAGAACAAAATATCACAATCTAAAAATTCTTGCGTAGATATGACATCTTGTACATCTAAGCAAGATATATCTTTGTCGCAAACTACAAGAACACCTTCTACCATTGATCAAGAGGGTATCTTGTCAAGACTCCTCCAAGATCACTTTATAACCCTTCCACCAAGAACTCAAAAGAAACTCTATTACAAGACTTCATTTTGCGCATACCATAGAGTTTACAGTCATTCTACTAATGAATGTAAGGCTTTGAGTAGTAAAATGGATCCAACATCTAAAAGAGTTTGGTGCTCTCCTTTATGTGGGGGCACCTAATTCCTCTACTTGATATTGATTTTCACTCTAGCATGCATTTCATTATCATTTCGGCTCATCCTTGTGTTGCACTAAGTGGGGGAAAGGGGTTAAGTATCCTTGTCCTCGTATGTCACTTGTTGTCTCTTTTGGCTAGTTGTTAACCTTTCATGAACATATAAGAGCAAGCTTGGGATGTGGATGACATGCCTTAAGTTGGCTCACATGTGACATACTACCTTTTTCATGATGTAGCTTATAGGAAACATATGACTTGGCATAGGGATTTCTGAGTATGCTCTCATGTCTTCTCCTTCTACTTTAAAGAAATTGCTCACAATAATGGTGCTAACAACAGCTTTAAAGTGGGGGCATACATTGACACTCATTATGTTTCATTGTGTGATTTCTTTCTTCTTGTGATGCATCCTTTTTCTTGGTGGTTTCATTGGGCTTGATTCCCTCCAAGAGCATGATACTTATTTGACACATCCACTCTTAGAAACATTAAGCACAATGTTCCCTAAGATGAGACCTTACAATAGCAAATAATCCTAGGGAATGGAGACACTTGTCCAAGCTACCAAAAATTAACACTCCCTCTTAGCGAGGAAGGTGTTTTGCATGGCACCCAACTTATCTCTGAAGAAGATGAATTTCGCCTTCCACATTGGTCAAAATGTTTGCTACTTGCTGATCTATACCCCCTTCAACTACCCCTCCACCAACATTGCTTCTCCGACCATCTGTCGCTACCATCTTTGAGCCCTCTTTTTTTGGAGTAGAGACATGGTTACTCTTTCCTTCCACCTTTCACTCTTTTGATGTTTACCTTGAAGTCTTTTGGTGCTTTAGATGTTTCTTCTTTTTTACTTGTCCAAGATTGTTCCTGCTATGTACTTGAGAACAATCAAATGATATTGCTTCAAAATGAGATGCCAATGAGGATGCCCATGGTTTGGGAGAAATATCTAAGTTTGCGAAAGGAGAGGTTGTAGGAGCAACAAAAATGTCCCCAGATGAGCCAAAGACACCCCGCTGAGCATGTGGCAAATCTGAATAGTAATCAATTGGAGCGTTTTGAGATATTGTGAAACCTTGAGGCAAGTCTGATTCACTTTGAGAGATAGGTTGTATAACATAATGTTTGGGTTCAACCTTAATCCACTAGGTGGGCCTGCCCCCATAATCCCACTTGTGGGTGTATACCTTTTGATATTAGGGTGTGAAGTGGTCAATTGTAAAGCATTTTATGCAATGAAAAGCAACTCTTTCATAATCCATAGGTGGCCTCCAACATCGATCACCCATCATTGGTAGGCCATTGGAAAGGTCCATTTCCACACAGATACACGCATAGGTGGAGCTCTAGTATTTCAATGCTTCTTTTGAGCTACAATGAAACTTTCTTAACCCATTGCCAATGGCTTGCAAGCAAATCTAATTCCCAAAATTGAAATGGAAGATAAGTCAGTCACACCTAGAAAAAGGTAGTGAAGAATGTTTTAGTTCTTAGATCAAATGATGTGTACCAAGGTTTCATGCATAGAAAGTCACTTTGGTACACCCATGGACCATTTTTTAACACCCAATCTTTGTCATCACTAGATTCAAATTCAATAATGAAAAATCCTTTGGCACAAGGAAACAAACAAATTTCTTGCTCCATATTATTCTAGGTTTCATAAATCCAGGAGTGCAAATCACATAATTTCGACCATACCTTAGTGAATTTGTAAATTATGACATTTGTTTGTAAGAATTCTTCTCGATCTTTAACTAGCCCATCCATCCAGATTTTAAGTGTAGAGGCTGCATGGGAAACCCTAATCACAGGTCCCTTATGCACAAAGGTTGCGATCCCATCAAAGCCCTTTGGAGATGATGGTTGGAGAGGTAAAGCATCCTTTTGTCATGCATCCTCAGCCCTAATCCTCTGGTACAGGCCTTGTCACTAGGTAGGTTGAGTATTTGTAGGGCTGCTTCGCACCACCTTTGTGTATTTATGCCTGTCACTGAGAGAATTTTGGCTGAGGGTAGCAATCGCCCTTCCATTGAAACTCTGATGTAGCTCCTTGGAGCCTTCTTCCCCACGCGACTAGAGTGGAGCAGTAGAGGCAAGAGCCAAGCGAAGCATGGCAGAGTGTTTAGTTAAATAATTTTTATTATTTAATTAATTTTCAATTATTGTTGTAATAATAAACTTAATCTTAAACATAATTCTTAATTATTATTTTAAGGTTGTATTAGTTTAATTATATTTAAGTAATATTAATTATAATCCTCGTCTTATTAAAATATTATTAATAATTATATATAGACATTATAGAGGAAATAGATTTTTTTAATGATAAGATAAAAAATATTTAAATTTATAATTAAAAAAATTAAATTATTTTTAATATTGAAATAATTAAAGAAACAAATTATGATTTTATAGAAAAGTATTTAAAAATAAAAGATATTAAAAAAATCTAATACAAAATTATAAGATTAAATTATAAAAAATGATTTTATAAAAGTCAAATTTAAGAATAGTTTAAAAATATAAATTAAATCGAAATCCAAAGTATATACCAAATCGAAATCCAGATGCGATTGGGGAAATGTGCAGAATTGATTGGAAATGAAATGCGTCATAATGCCTCTCAGTTGATAGAATTCCAGGTTTATTGCAAATCTTGATTCGAAATGATCAAGCTTTGATATCAGAGCTTTGATGATTTCACGCTTCAGATCTTTGGTTCGAAATGACATTGGGGAAATGTGCGCGGATTTCGTTGCATATTAGTATCTTCAAAGCTGTTCACCATATGCTGCAAAGAGTGAAGTACCAGATTAAATGTGCATTCAGTGTAAGGAGAACATTAGCAATTAAATGAAAATAAATACAAGATTGCAATCGAGTGAGTGAAATAAAAAATAGATATGATTTGTGGCGTTCTGTGGAATCCTGCAACTTACACATTCACAAATTTGAAAGAAATTTGTTCTCCTAGCCTCGATCTGCGCATTAAATATAATACTTTTCCCTTCGCTATAGAAATCCATACAACGGCTCAAATAATTGGTGTACGGGTAAATAGCTTTGAAGAAAATGACGCATTTAATTTGCATCACTCAGCCCATTCCCCCGGATTCAGCTGGGATTTGAAGCCTTCAATGCATGCATAAATGAGATATATAGGCTTCAAGCCTTCGATTCTTCACGAAATGTGAAGCGTCAAATGCCCTATACACAAGGCTTGTGAAATGCATTTCTTTAATTAAGGGTTCGTCCTGATCTACTCATCCTCTCTACGCAAGCTTAAGCAAGAAGATGGCAACCGGGGATAACGGTGATGCGGAAAGCTACAACGAAAACATGCAGAACGTGTAAGTAAAACGATGTTCACTAAAATTGAGCAAAATTTCCAGACGTGAAACAATCAATGGATTTAAATCGCTTGTTTTTCATATCCAAGTTTGTTGTTAGTAGGATGCCTGGCAGATTCAACCATGGAATCTGAGCAAAGAATTTAACATTTATGGATTTCTTAATGTTGTTTTAATTTGCTCCATGTATGTTCTTTTAAATGCAGCTAGTCCTGATATTTTAGTTAAATGAAGCAATTGTAGCCTACATTTTATGAAGGGCGTGAATTATTTCTGTGAAAGAGGTGCTTAATGAGAATGCAAAAGAGTTGATGAGCATTATGGATTTTCAACTGGCAGCTGTTAGGAAACTTTAAAAGAAGATGACGTGTGTTGTGAATAATTTCGGCTATATGACGCTTGTATTGTGGTTGTGTTGCAGCCTTGAAGGTGAGGAACTTTATTCTACTTGGGAGGAAGTTCATGAAACTTTTGTTTCCATGTACCTTCAGAAAAATCAGTTGCAAGGAATTTATGCTTATGGTAAATGGGAACATTTGTTGTGCAGTTGCTTCTTTTTTTATCTATTCTGGCCAATGGGTTGGCCTGTGATGGTCTACGCTGATTTAGGCTGAATTAGAAAGTTTTGGATGCTAAATTAATGACATCTATTTACGCATGATCAACAGGTTTTGGCAAACCAACTGTTATTCAGCAGAGAGGTATTGTTCCTTTTTGCCGAGGGCTTGGTGTTATCCAGCAAGCGCAACCAGCATCAGGAAAGACTGTTACATTGTGTTCAAGTGAAAATTCTATTGTAGTTACTGATTATTAATCTCCTATCTAATATAGATTATTTGACTGCAGAAAATTAATTCACAACAAATATTGAAAAAATAACACAACTGCAACTTCACAAATAAAATCACAAGAATAGAGAAGAAAACATGCACAATAATGAACACAATATTTTTGGACAAATTGTCTGTGGAAAAACCTCGAAGGGAAAACCACTACTGCAGATGAGGAATTTTATTAAACTTCAGCAAATTAAGGAATACATAAACTGCTTGCCTCTTACTGGCAGAGCTCTGGCAATATTCTTCTCCAGAAATTCTTCCCTCAATTTCTCCTGCTGAAATTCCACGGCTGCTATCCCCAACGCTATCACTGCGCCCTTGCTATCACTGCAAGACTATTTTCTCTCACTACAAATCTACTTGCTATCACTGCAAATCTTTCTCAAGTGTGTCTACTTGCTATCACTGCAAGTCTACTTAAGTGTGTCTATTCTCCAAATGCCCATTGATCCTCTTTTATACTTTTCTCATTGGAAAACCAATGGCCATGATTTAATCTCAATCAATGGTTAAGATTAAATAGACTCTAACAACCCTAACTAATTGGATTCTAGAAGTCTCTAGAGGAATCAATTATTTAATTACATAATTATCTAGACAACTCACTCCTTTCTAGAAGTCTCTAGAAAATAATTAAATAATTAAATAAACACTTCTTGGGAATGGAGACACCTATCCAAGCTACATAAAAATCAACACTCCCTCTTAGCGAGGAAGGTGTTCTGCATGACACCCAACCTATCTCTGAAGAAGATGAATTTCGCCTTACCCAATGCCTTAGTCAAAATGTCTGCTACCTGCTGATCTGTAGGTATATACTGTAGCTGAACAATCCCACACTGCATTAACAATCCCCAAGCAAGTGACATCCTCGATGTCTATATGTTTAGACCTATCATGAAACACTGGATTCTCAGACAACTTGATGCAACTCTGATTGTCGCAGTGTATCACCGTAGTCTCAACCCTCTGACCAAACAAGGCCACCAGCAACTTCCGAAGCCATATCGCCTCACACGTCGCCATGCTAGCTGCTATGTATTCTGCCTCTGCAGAACTCAAAGCCACAAACTTCTGCTTCCTTGTTGTACCAAGAGACAACTCCTGATCCCAAGCTAAAGCAACAACCTGAAGTGTTTTTCTTGTTTGATGTACTGCCTACTGAATTTGCATTAGTATAGCCTATCAACTTGATACCATCACCTCGAGCATATCTGATCCCATACTCAATTGTACCATGCAAATACCGCAACACATGCTTTGTCGCTGTCCAATGCACTCTCTTCGGCTCAACCATGAACTGAATAAGAGAGTTTACTACAAAGGATATATATCTCGGGCCTTGTGTTGACCAAATACATGATAGACCTAATCAACTACCTGTATAAGGTGGGGTCTACATCCTTCTCCCTGGATGAGTCTACCTTCTTCCAATTCATGATCATAGGAGTAGACATGGCTTTGCAATCCTCCATCTTGAACCTCCTCAAGATTTTGATGCAGTATTTCCCTTTGTCCAAGGAAAATCTCTCCATTTGTCTGCCATACCTCCATGCCTAGAAAGTAGTGCATAAGCCCCAAATCCTTCATCTCGAACTCTGTTGCAAGGTCCCTCTTGCACTCCTCTATGAGCCCCAGTGAACCTATTAAAAACAAGTCATCCACATATAGAACAAGAATGAGAACCTCACCCCCAACCACCAAGTAGTAGAGGTTAGCATCTACTTCACTCTTCACAAAGCCCATTCTCTGCAAGTATCAATCAATGCGCTCATACCACACCCTGGGAGCTTGCTTGAGTCCATACAAAACTCTCTTCAATCTGCACACATGGGTTTCACTATTGTGTGCTACAAAGCCCTCTGGTTGTTCTATGTATACCTCCTCTTTCAATTCACCATTAAGAAACACCGTCTTGACATCCATTTGATGGATCTGCTATCCCATCT